>JACEGR010003557.1:0-102716 GCA_014170235.1 Listronotus bonariensis | reverse complement strand
TATTTATTTAACAAACTAACCATATAACAAATTATAAATTAAAAATTGTATACAGTTGCCGAAAATATAATATATTTGGCATATGAGTGGAAGCAAAATGAATCAGGAGATTTGTGTTTGCTCCACTCACATGCCATTAAAAATGCTTGCCTAATTCTATAGAATTAAAATATAATAAACTTAAATAATAAAAAAAATGATTGACAAAACATAAATAATTCAATAAGTTGACTCACTTAAGACACAAACCAAGAGATATTTTGGCAAATCCGAACAAAATTAGTTACAACCCACTGCTTTATTTTAACTTTGATATTTTTATTAAGTTTTGTTCTCAGCCCCATGGGCATCATATTGAGTATTTTAGGTCCGACATAGGTAATATGCCTCTGAGTTCCAGAAAAGAACTGCTGCGGTAGAGATAGGTAATTTCCACTTACAGCTCTGGTTTCGTGCAAATGTGAAACAAATTTATTAAATATTTTAAAATTCAGGGAAAAATGTATTACTCTTATACAATAGAGTTGTCTAACTGTGCACATACCAGATTCCCTAAATAAGGTGTCAGTTGGAAAGCTGCGTTTTTTGCGAAGCATTATCTTAAGTACATATTTTTGAACATTAACTAAAGAGTGTAATATACTGTTGCACGCAGCTCCCCAAGCTATAATTCCGTAACCCATTACTGACTCAACCAAAGCTAAATAAACTAGATTTAAGAGATTAATTGACAAAAATGATCTTAACTGATAAAACTTGTAAACCAATTTTCTCACTTTCTTTGCTACATATTCAATATGCGCATTCCATTTTAAACACTGATCAAAATAAACGCCCAAATACTTAATTGATTCACAACGTGCTATATTAACATCACATTTACAGTTTTTAAAGTCGTTACAGTTACCTTTATGTAACACAATGCTTTTATTAGCCGGAAGACCTCGCCTATTCAGGGCAAAAGGCATAAAATAAGACTTTTCACTATTAAGTGTCAATATGCTGCTATCCATCCATAATTTTATTTTAAAAAGCGCTTTTTCAGCCTTGTTAAATACATCATTCCATTCTTTGTCCTTAAACAAGAGCACAGTGTCATCTGCGTAGCATCACAATCTCATCTGGTTCCTGGAGTTTAAATAAACTATTTATATAGATAACAAACAAAATAGGACCAAGCACAGTGCCCTGTGGAACACCGAATTCTACCTCTTTTTCCTCACTAAGGATATTATTAACTTTTACACGTTGAAATCTACCAATCAAATACGATTTAAATAAATTCAATACTGTACCTCTTACACCAATGTCATACAATCTATCCAATAAGATTCGGTGGTCCACGGTATCAAAGGCTTTCTTTAGGTCCAAAAACACAGCAAGCGGTTTTAAGTTATTATTAAGACAATCAATTAAAAATTTAGACACATCATAAAGTGCATTCGAAGTGCTAACACCTTCTTTAAAACCATACTGACACTTAGATATAATTTTATTTTGCAACAGAAAGTTCCATAGTCTGAATTTTATACATTTTTCGACAATTTTATTAATAACACTTGTCAAGGCTATCGGTCGAAAATTATTTACATCTGTCCTATCACCACCTTTATGTAAGGGTATGATCACTGATTGCTTAAGAATATCAGGATATACACCAGAAGCAAATATTAAATCTGTAATATATTGTAGTGGTTTAATAAGGAATAAGTGGTTTGATTTTATAATATCTGGTGTAATCTTGTCATCGCTGCAAGAAGAATTTTTTAAGGAGCCAATAACCTCAACCAACAAAGATTCAGTAATGGGTTCAAGAAACATTGTTACATTATTATATTCATTCCTAAATACATTTTTTGGAACTTTATCAATATTTTTAGCCAATTTTTTACCCACAGAACTAAAAAAATTGTTAAACTCATTTGCTATTTGGTGACTATCTGTTAAGGTGTCACCTTGATCATTCTTTAGTACATTGATTGTATTAGGAGTCTCAAAATCATTGGAAGCTTCCTTTATAATTTTCCAAATATTTTTGGATTATACTGATTTTCATCTATTTTAGTTTTGTAGTAAGCCACCTTAACTCTTGTAATGGTCTTTTGTAACACATTTCTGTAATTAATATAATGTTGTTTTGCTTGATCATTATTTGGGTTTAAAGTAGCGAACCTTTTAAGTTTGTCTCGCTTACGTATGCTCATAACCAGATTTGGGGATATCCAGGGCTTAATACAACGTTTTTTACTAGAAACTTTAATTTCAGAGGTAGCAGAAATAACATGATATTTTAACGTTTCTATAAAGCATTCTGTTGCAGTATTGCTATTATTATTCGCCAAAACAGCATCCCATGATTCAGTTTGTAAGTTTCTGCTTAATTTTGCTTTATCTAGTTTAAAATATGGTTTGGCTCTATATTGACTTTCTTTAATAAGTTCCGTTTTAATATTTAAGCTAATAGGGAAATGGTCAGTTAAAGAACTTTTTAAAATAAAACCCATGGCTTGAGAATTTCCTTTTATAAAAAGATGATCTAAACAGCTACCCCCGGCACCCTGCTCTCTGGTTATTGCATTTATAGTGCTAAAATATCCAAAGCCCGACAAACAATCCAAATAATCAGTTGAGCACCTCCTTCCACAATCCAAAATATTTATGTTTGAATCACCACCAAATATTTCTACCTGACATGGATTAAAATAATTGCCTGTAAACAAAATGTGCAGATCTTGCCAATATAAGTTGGCATTCAGAGACGGTAATCTATAGTTTGCTGTTACGCCAAATTTTATACCATTTTTCATAAATTCTATTCTTAAAAATTTTGAATTATTTACACAAATTACTTTACTTTGAAGATAAAAACTATTTTTAATATAAATAAGGGTTCCATCACATTTATTTATTTTGCTCTCATTATAAAATAACTTGTAAGACACAATATTAAAAGAGTCTAAATTGTAGATGTCATGACACTCAGACATTATAATGACATCATAATCCATGTCAAGTGACTGCAGGAAAACCAAAAAATTATCAAAATTTGAATTTATACCTCTAATATTTATACTTAATATGTTAACATTTTTATTTGTGTTAAAATCACGCAAAAAATACTTCATACTATCCACAGTATCACAAACTTTAGTATTAAAGTGTTTGTAGGAGTCTAGTAGGTCGTTATGATTCATTTAAATTTTGAAAGGACACAAACACAAAATCAAAAACAAGAAACTCACAAATACCCACATGCCATTGACGTACCAGTGAAGATTTACGATGTCGATCCTAAAATTTCTTCCAATTGTTTTAAATCCTTTATTTTGACGACTGGATCCCCATCCTTTTTTCTTATTAAAACTGATCCACCTTGGGTCCATACATATTTATAACCAATTTCTTTACATTTTTTGGCCTCTCTCAACAAGCGGTATGTTGCAACGGGCAGTTCTTCATTTAAATAAATATTGTTACCTTTGTTATTTAACCCACAAGCATTCGAGGTAATTTTTCCTTTTTCTCTTCTGTTTTTTATTAGCTGTTTTACCATACCTTCATTTTCCAGGCAAACAATAGCTGCAGGGAGCTTGTTTGTAAGCCTAGATATTTTTACATTGCTAGGACTAACATTTAAGTCACCCCCATAAATAAAATTTATAACTCTTCTTGTTTTGTCTTTAATTATATTATCGGATTCATCCTCCTCGAATGCACCAGTTATGACTACATTGCATTTTGTTTTATCCATTTCAGTCTTTGTAAGTTTTGCCTGAATAATACCAAACTCCTTACGCAGACTATCATTTTCTCTTTTTAATTCGTTTATCATATCACCCAAAACTTTGTTAGTTTGCCTTTGTTCCTCATACATTTGGTTGATAAAAGTCATACTTTGCTTTACGTCGGATATTTCAGCTCTTAGTGCACCAATATCCGATTTTAGCTCATAAATCAAAGATCTAAGGTCAGCGCTTTCAGTTTGCTGATTTACTGCAGACATTGAGAATCTATTTTGTTGAGTAAAAGTTGTATCAGAAGCAAACAAAGCAGGGTTTTCACCTACAAAAGACTCCCTTTTACATTTTGTACAAATCCAATTCTTTTTTGCTCTTGCATAAGACGCAACTCCAATTCATTTAACTGGGCACACTCTTGATGGTATAATTTTTTACACGCACCGCACTGGGGTCTCCACTTTGTCTTTGCTACATCCCTCTGACAGGAGCCGCATTTTGGTTTAGTCATGTTTAATTCAAACTATGCACTTATTAAAACAACTTTCCACGACAAAACCAGAAGGAACTGTGGCAACAGTGTACCCAAACTTTATTATTTAGTTAACAATAAAATACGATAGCACAAAAATAGATTTTTATTTTTACATCAATTTAATTCCGTTTATTACCATAGATATAAGCACTAAAATCAAAGAAAATGCACAGGTAAAATACTTTAATTTTCACTAATATTAACTAAATTTCGTAACGAAAAGGAGTAAAAGCCAAGACAACGTCACGCCGTGTTGCCGTCACAGGCTACTGTATATATTATATATATATATATATATATATATATATATATATATATATATATATATATATGTTATTTATACAGGGTGTACCAAAACTCTCCCGACAAAGTTTAAGGGGTGATTCTTAATCAGAAAATAAGAATATATTCGTTTGAATATATTCCAAAGAGTGCCTACGAAACTACAGGATGTTTAAATTTAAGTAAAATAATAACTTTTATACCAGTTCAGATATTTTTAAAACATTTTAGAGAGGTCTCCCAAGCATCAAAAGAAATTGTTAAGCGTACAAGAAAAAATACTTTGTGCTTAAGGAATTTACTGCAAATATTTAAAAAATATGGTACGTCGCTGCATTTTCCTCAAAAAAACTATTTTGGATTCCTGTTAGGTTTAAAACAAACTTCATTTTTTGACTTTTTTATTTAATGTTTAGTTAGTCATGTTAACAGTCCTTATTTGCTTTACCAATCATTATATGAGTTAATTAAAGTTAAAACATTTATGTATTGACTAATCTTTAGCGTAGGAAATTAATTTTAATTTAATTAAAATACAAAAAAGGTGATATTATTATTTACTGTTAAGTAAGATATAAGCGATATTAAATGACGATGCCAAAAATGTTTTGTATCTATTTACTTAAAAACCGTACAATAAATAAAAAATAATTTAAAAATTAAATTTTCTTAAACCTAAACAGAAAATTAATTAAGTAATTTTTATTTTAGAAAGACGCAGTGGCGTAAATTTTTTGTTCTAAAAATATATTTACCGTATATACCCCACGGACGACACTGGTAAAAATATATTGTTTTTTTCTATAGGTTAAAAAGTTTGTTTTATCACTTAAAATACCTTTTATTTTTTTTTATATCTGGACTGGTTAAAAGTAACAATAAAAACACGATTATTTTTCTTAAGTTTTAACACCCTGTAGTTCCGAAAGTAAGACCTTAGGACATAATATGTTCATATGAATATCTTTTCCAATTTTTATATTTAAAGTGTATTGAAAAAGATTTTGCACACCGTGTATACATACCATATACATATATTGTTTAAACAATACATATAGACCAGGTTGTACCATGGCGCTAATATATCAAAAATTATTTTCATGGATTTTTTGCAAAATCATGTTCATAGGAAAATGCTGATTACAACGACCCATTTTGCGAGCTCAAATTTTCGTCAGAATTTTTTTAACCGCCAAAAATTGCATCAAATAAAATTTTATTTGTTGACTAATTTTCTACCAAAAATGACTCTTTACATTTTTGCCAAAAAATTAATATTTATCAAGTTATAACCATTTAAACAATTGAAAATGAGTTATTTGTCCTAACTTTACCATTTAAATAATGAACAACAATATGAAAAATTTGACATGATGTATTTTTTATAGAATTATTAAACCTTAGCAATTTTAAGTATCTACGAATGCAGATGGAAAATAATAATTTACTAGGAAACTGTTATAGATAGGCATATGATAAAATTAAGCAAAAATATTCAGAAAGTAGTGGTGGATCCAAAAATATCAAAATATACAGGGTGTTCTATTTGATATTTCAATGTTGATGCTACTTTTTGGTATAAAAATATTTTAGATTGTTAGATCACAAGTCTTTACTGATGTTGCCAAATTTTCAAAAAAAAACTGTTTTCCGTAATCGTCCAAGGTACCATCAACCGTAAGATACCCTTATATACAATAGTTAAAACGGTATTAGATACTATAAACAGTAAATTAAAAAAGAAAATTCGGCAGCTAGGTCCCGACTAACTGAACAAGCGTTTACCGAATGGTATCATTAGTGTAAGGTAAGTTAGTTCCTTTAATAAATTATATTATTGATGTTGTAGCAGCGGTTTTAAAGTTATAAATAAAATATCATTTTTTATTCTTTAACTTTGAATGTCAATATCGTCCTAAGGAAGCATAAAACTTTTTTATATGAAGTACTGATACTCTTTTAGCTTACTTTATAACCCCTATTATTTACGACCTCATCTTTCCGGACACTTTGTATTTATGAATATGATATATTTAAATAAAAAAACAAATCTTAAATAAATAGTAAAACTAAAACTTGTGAAATACTTTTCAAATTTGTGTTTTATCAATAACTGCGTTTTGCACTGGAACTCCCCATTTATGTCTTATTTAATTTGTTAAATTATAGTTATTTCTGCTAAAATTAACTTTAAGGTCGGGCCACACATAACCGCACTCGAGTCCGGATTCACGGTGATAGAGGAAAGTGGGGCAAATTAATTCGGAAAAATTCAAAAGCACTTTTCATACCCTCAAAAATATAAAAAGCATTTTTGTTAGGCTAAGCCTATTGTTTTATTTATGTATATTCCTTTGAGTGTAGTATAGGTAAAAGTCTGGCCACACATAACCGCACCGATGTCTTATAAGACCCGCATTGTAGCACGATCGTGTTTCGTATGGTCTGAAACTGCCCAGCCTATGAAATCATACGTGGATTGGATAGCGCCGATTTCCCTAAACCAAGCTTTTAGTTTACGGGTGTCACCTTTTAATTCAGTTCATTACGTATAAAAATTAAAAGTTAGTTGTTAAAGGTTAGTTGTTGTAAACAAACAATATAAGAAAAATATATTTAATAAGTATCTTAAAATTAAAAAATTAATTTTATTGTTACACTTTGTGAATAATATGTGAGTAAAACTTACAAATACATTCTTATTTTTATTTATTATTTTGTTAAATCAAATAAACCACAAACATCATAATATTAAGCCTACGGTATTTGATAACAATGGTACGTTTTAAAATCGAGACCCAGCCGTGCTACGGTGTAGATTTTGGTGTGGTTTAACCTTAAAACTGTGTTACTTTAATTGTAAAGGTTAATGTTACGATCAGGTGTAATTTAAAACATGGTAGAATTGACTTATATTACTAGAGTTTGATTAGATAAAAACTTTTTACACCGCATCCGCCTACATTTCACCAGGGAAACGCACGTCCATGGGCTCGTTGCGATTATGTGTGTAATTTTAGGAATTAGTAAGACTTAAAATGTTGTTTTAATACTGTTTCCACAGTGTAATGTAAAGAAATATTTTACCTTGTTTTAAGTAAATTTTCTGTATGTTTTTAAACTTTTGCATTTTAATGTATTTACCATTCTTTTCGGCAAAAGGATTTACCTACCTAATGTGCAATTTTTGGCACAAATATCCCCTACATAATACATTTTGTAAAGTGCTGGTACACGCAGTTTTCCGCAGTTTTAACAAACACACGCCGTCGTCGGCCGAAATCGTCTTTTATTCATGGCTTATACTCGTTCTTTTTGCAGGTGGCGAACCGGGAGCCAGAGGACTCAATCTTCTGATTAGAGCCGACGGTAGAGCCATTAATCTTGGCCCTAAAACGGCGGTGTCTGTACATCCCGGGGTAAGTTTTTGGTTCAAATGTGAATTGTTTATGTGTGCTAAAAATTGTGTTTTGTCAAGGTTATTTTTAACATTTTGTTTGATAGTATTTTATCTGTATAAAGTATAAAAAAGTCCAGTCGTTATAAAGGGTGTGTCAAAATTTTTTGTTGTTTTGTGTTGTGTTGATCTAAAACTAAAATGCACCCTTTCTGAGCTACAACGAAGCAAGCAACAACGGTTATTTAATATGTAAATATTTAACAACGTTATTAAACTTCACCAAAACTAGCAGTTTCATAATATCTTTCCTTTGATTTAAATTTATACGCAATTGCTCTGCTTTTATCTAGAGCCTATTTTTTCAAAAGCCATTTCTCGTATTACAAAAATATACAGGAGGTTGGTACTTCTCTTTTAACACTTTATAAAACAAAAAAATAAAGAACAATATGTCGGAAAATGCTTTTTTAGATACAGGTTGTTTCAAAAAAATTGCCTTTTATATAACTTTTCTACCACTTCAGATATTTCTACAAAATTGGGTATACTGCTTATGACTATTTCATTACATTTTTTGCTGTAAATAATAATAATAAGAAAAAATACCAGTCGCGTTCCAAACAGATTGTTTTTTTCTTTTGAAAAAGAAAGGTACGCCACTGCTTTTTTTCTTTAATATTTTTAAGATACTTATGTGTTAATTTGGTGTATTTTTCTGTACAATAAACGGTTTTTGTTTAAAAAAATAAAAGCTGTTTAGATGTATAGAAAAATCGCTAAAATCTGATATGGTATTTTTTATTCTATATTAGCTTCCTAAAAGCAAAAAGTTGTTAATGACATATGAAATTGTAGTAATGTAAGAATTTGAACTTACTTTGAAACAAATTATGCAAAAATGAATTTTACATAAAAAAAACACCATACTTATCTGATTTTAGCGATTTTGCCATGCATCAAAATGAAATGGGTGTGGCTGTGTACCCAAAGTTAATACGTATTTTAAAAATATTATTGGTTTAGGGAAAGATATTGTTCGAACGTCAACGGTAATTTTTTAAACGTTTAAAGCAAAAATATAATGGTCAACAAAAGTGTACCAAATTTTGTTCAAATATCTGGGGTGATAAAAAAGTTATGATACATTTTTTTCCTAAAACTTTAACACCATGTATCTCGGAAGGAAAGCATTTTCAAAGATAAAACTGAATTTATAGATTGACGTTTCTGTTACCGTTACGTCAAACGGAAAATGGAAACAGAAACGTCAATTTATAAATACAGCCTAACTGGGTTTTTACATTTTTGAAGGACAAAAAATAAATGCAATGGCTAAAGTAATAGGGATTTGCAAATATGGGATTTAATGCAAAACTGTAGCTAGCAGTTTAAAATAGTTTCTTTAAGGCAGTCCCAAAAACACACCCTTATTGTATTTGTAGTAACTTTAAAACACTTACTCTTTTTAAAAGTGTATTAAGTATTACCAAATAAAAAAAGAAAAGAAAAATAAACATAAAAACCTTTTAAGCAAGAATAAATATTATTAATATTTAAAAATAGACTAAAGTAAAAGAATCGCAACCATTGTTAAAAAGTGAAATAACAGGACTGGTAAGTAGTTGAGTTATAATGCACCAACGCCAAAAAAACTTCTTTTAGTTATTAAAAATTACTTAACTGTTTGAAATATGAACCCGAATTTTAATTTATACCTTTTTAAAACTACTTTACTTGTTTAAAAGATAAAAACCGATAATAGGGATTATAAATTGGTTTTTGAAAGAATTTACGGATATCCAATTAATTTATGCGAACAGTATTTATTACAAATTTTTAATTTTTACAATTTTAATACAAAAAGTTAATCTTCTGTTTAATAAAATTGATTTGGTGTCAGAAGCGAAACAAGACCTCAAAAGGCTAAAGTTTTTAGGCATATTAAATTATTTAAATATTTATAAATATACTGGGTTAGTTGAAAGAACTGCAACTCCTAAATATCTTAAAAATCGCTAAAACTATATTTACCAAATTTGGTATCTGAAAAGTGTAGAGCATAAAGAATTTAATAGTAATATGGGCACCGTTGTCAGATCTCTCAGTTTTGTGCGTCACGTTCTTTTCGTTTTTTTAAATGGATTCCCCCATTTATTTTTATGGTAGTAGATTGCGCATGCCAAATTAAATAGGTACACAAATTCCTAAAATTCCATTATTACTGGGTGCTAAGATATGACATCACTACATTTTAGAAAAAAAGTTAGGATGCGCTCAAATATCTCTAAAACTGCTTAAGTTAAGTTTACAAATTTTCGTATTTCTGGGCAAGTAAAATGAGCAGTGATACCTTCGTTGTTGTCAGATTTTCCAGATCTGCGCTACCCGTAATATTTTGGAATTTTAAATGGAATATTCTATTTATTTGAATTGCAATAAAAGGAGCGAGCCAATTTTAGTAAGATTTCAATTTTTTAAAATTACATCTTTATCAGTTACCGAGATATGACAATACTGCAATTTTATTAAAATTTGAAAACAATTTTAATATCAAACCCCTAAATACCAAATTTTGTAAACATAGCTTTAGCGGATTTAAAGATATTTAGGCGCCTAATTACTTTTTGCTCAAAGTATAGTGTATTATATCTGAGCAACCAAGAGAGACAGAATTTTGAAAATTTAGAAACTTACTTAATTTTTTTGTGTTTTGTTATTCGGTAAATTTTTGATAAATCACAAACGAGAAAATAAATTAAGGGGACTTGTTTTAAAATACAAATCCCGTTACACATGAGACGTAGAACGAGCCCTACGCCCTACATCTAATGACAATAAGTTTGCATTGAAAGTTGTAAAACCTTTTACATGCAAGCGTGTACGCAATACGTTTGTTTCAATGCAAACCAAATTGTCATGCGTAAGGCGTAGAGTGCGTTCTACGTAACTTATGTAACGGGATCATCTTCAATATGAGATTGTTATATTAGGACCGTGTCCTCACTGGGTAACATGTTACAGAAACTTGTTGATGATACATGTTGAAAAAAATAACTTTTGCTTTTAAAAAAACCATGTTAGATGATGCTGTTGGTAATAGTGTTGAGTAGCAAACCGCGTCCTCAGTTGCTATTCAACACTGTTATCAACAATGATGTTATTTAAAGCAGTGTCCTTACTTGGTAACATCTTACAAAAAATTGTTGCTGATACATGTTGAAAAAACAAATAATTTGTTGCTTTTTTTAAAAACATGTTAGGCCGTGTCCTTACTTGGTAACATGTTACAAAAGTTTGTTGCTGATAAATGTTCAAAAAACAAACCGCGTCCTCACTTGCTACTTAACACTGGTATCAACAGTGTTACCTAACTTGTTTCTAATATTTTATAAAAAGCAACAAGTTATTTGCTTTTTTACATGCATCAGCAATAAGTTTCTGTAACATGTTACCAAGTAAGGCCACGGCTTTATATTTTATCAAAATAAATAACCTATGTGTTAAATGTAATTCAATCCTTCTTAGGTTTGAGCATTTTGTTATGAATGTAGTCATGGCCAAAAAGTTATTTATTTAAATTTACTGCTAATAAATAAATTTTTGCGACATTTACCTCATTTTTGTAATAAATAGGATAAATGGAGATTATAGACTTTTAAACTAGACCCCTTAATTAAAAATTAACACTAATGTCATCCTAATATTCATAATTACTTGTAAAAATTCTTTAAAACAAATTTAATTAACCCATTTTAATAATAAAAAATATAAAAGTAATTAAGGGAAAATTATAAGTTATGACCCATTTGCCCTTTACGCGCCAACAAAACGATTTACTAACGGACAAAACCTTCATCATCTAGTAACCGCAAATGCATAATAGCTTATCTTGTACGATTTTGGCTTGAGCGAGCAAGCTTCGCTTTTCGACCAAGATTAATGACTTGATAGTGTTAAGGTGAAAACAGTCTCGGTGGAGATTTAAATTCAGCTGCGTTATGCAGTTACTATGGTTTTTAAAAATAGTTTAACCTATAAATAATAGTTTTTATTACAAGCCGCTAAATAGTCGAGTCATTGAAGACTATTCAATGAAAGCCCTCAACAACAGCTCCGATTTTAATATTTTTTTTATTTTTCTGCTTTTTTATTTTTTTTATATTGTTTAAAATCAGAGACCTCTTAGAGGGAGGAAATAATTACTTGTATTGTTTAAACAATATACCTGGTGACACAGGATGTTGTTAACCCCCAACTTTTTTGTAGTTTTTAAGAGAGACTAATAAATATTTTACAGTGTTATTATATTAACATTTTTTGTCATTATCATCACCTCAAAATCACTTCCGGTTTAACCGAAAGTACCATAAAATACAAGTACCTACTTTTTTTTCTATATTTGTATTTTGCATAAAATTCCCTTTTAAATGATATATCATACAGGGTGTTTCTTTTTAAAATGGCGGCCAGAGAAGATTTTGAAGGAAAATCCAGTGCCGCCATTATTTCTGTTTTAAATATATTTTTTTACTAAGTAGGCTGTGAAAATAAGAGAATGACCTATTCTATATTACCAGTTAGTGACATATTTTATTTTCTTTAATAAATTGCTTAGATTTCGTAATTTCGATAGCTATGGAACTCGCGAGATATCGACTCGGAATTGAGTTTTAAATAAGTTAAGAATCACCATTCGGTAGCGACTCGATACGTTACGTCTTGGCGGTTAAGAATCCGCATGCAGGTAAAACCAAACAGACAGCAGCCACCCGCAAGCCTTATACCGTTATAAGGCTTTCACTGATTGACACTGGGGTTGGGTACCATAAACGATATTTTCTGTCGCTACAATGAGCACTAGGGCGGGTACGGCGTATCATAAATTACCTTTTATAAAAGGCAACTGGAACGGGTGCGCCTCGACCATATTATTACGTAAAATTTTAAATAGGTACCACTTTACGTCACTGGGACTAATACAATAAAGTAACAAAATTTTTTTAAAAAATAAAATTTAAAATAAAATAATTTTTAAATTTAAAAACAATTGTTTAAAAATCTTTTTAATAGCTTATGTTTACCTATACCTAAACAAAGTCTGAGCTAAGCCAAACAGCAAACATCAAAAATATTTGATCTGTTAGGCAAATATTTTAATGTATGTCTTTGGCTTTGCGGGTTTATGGCTTTTAATTTACTTTAAAAGTTTAAAACTTTTTTGAACACGCAGAAGAAAGGGGTATAAATTTCATTATTTATTTAATTATTCGATATTAAAGAAAACACATGTTAAAATAAACTTCGAACCTACGAAGTATACAGTGTGTCTTATAAAGTTGGAACCATATAAAAACCTTTTTATTATTCATTTAACGAAATAAAGTTATTCCTTATAAAAAGTTCTGCTTGATCCAAAAACTAAAAAGCAACCATCAGATATTAAATTGTATTAGTCATCTACGAAACAATTAAATTTTTGCTTAAGAATAAACTACCTGTATCTTTGTTAATGTCAAAAATTTTTATAAAGAAAAACGTTTAGAAGTGAAAATGCAATGCAATTTTGTTTATTTACAATTTTTTTATGTTTATCTTGCGATAATCAAGAAAATTTAAATTAGTCCATTAGAACCTTGAACGTTCTTTTAATTTTGGTAAAAGTAATTTTAAAAAGTTTATTTTAAATTGTCCTATAAAAACTAAAATTATAAAATATGTTACATCAATGTACAGGGTGGATTATTTTGACTGCAACTATAGGGTATAGACTAAACGGTAAGAGATACAAAAAACTAAACTAACAAAAAATAAAAAAATAAAAATAGTTTGCCATGGATTTCATATTCATTAATTTTATACTTCATATTCATTAATTTTTTAAGGGTATGTATATAAAAACCCAATTCAACAAAAATATTAAAATATTTATTAACCAAAACAATAACAACCACAAAAAATACAGTAATTTTTATAAGCAACTCAACAATTACTCAAGTAATTAATATTTTTTTTTGCACTTGTGTTTAATTACAAAATGTGCTCAAATACTTTCCATTCCGTTCTATACCATTTGGGACTCAAAGTAATAACGATATATGTAGATGTGGTACAATGTGATATATTTTGCTTTAAGTTTCTTAAAATTAAATAAGAAACTTACGACTGGTAAGGTAGTAGAACACCTGTGAATATTATTGTTAAGGTTGTCTTATTTTTCTTGTTACCGTGTGTTTTTTTTCACCTAATATGGAGCACACCAGTGAATCTAACGACCCTTTGGAAATAGCGAAGCAAGCTGCAACTATAACATTGAGCTTATTACCTGAAAAATCGCGAACAAGGTATGAAATTGCCTATAATGGGTTTATGGCTTGGAGAGACAACAAAAATATTTAATTCTTCCCTAAAAATGCGGCGTTAGTCCATTAAGAAGAACTTTCAAAGAAATATAAGTCATCCACTCTCTGGTCCGAATACTCAATGTTAAAAAGTACGCTGAAATTAAAAGAAAACGTCGATCAGGGTAGTTACATGAAACTGGTTGCTTTCCTCAAAAGAAAATAAAAAATTATGTTGCAAAGAAGTTAAACATTCCCTCAAAAAGGATTTTCATCGGTTACTATCTACTGCTCTAGACGAAAAATATTTGCTTGTTAAGGTATTTTATATTAGATAATAATAAATTAGAAGCTAATGGCATATTTTAACTTTTTAGACCGTTGTGGTAATTGGATTAACAGGAGCTTGTAGGCGGGATGAGCTCTGGAGATTAACGATTGAGGATATCAGATACTGTGATTCAGCATTACTAGTAAAGATTAAACACACAAAGATTAAATTACCTAGATCGTTTACCATTAGAGGTACTTTTTATGAAATCTGAAAAAAATTACTTAGTCTTCGTCCCCAAAATATAACAGAAAAAGGGGTTTTCTTTAAATTATTGCAATGGCAAATGCACGAAACAGGTTGTTGGTATTAAGAAAATAGGAAGTATGGCGAAAAAAATTGCTAAATTCCTGAATCTGCCGAATCCAGAAAACCACACTAATCACTGCTTTCGGTGATCATCGGCAACAATATAAGTTAATGCAAGAGGTGACTTGCTGGCTTTAAAACGCCATGGAGGTTAAAATTCGAGTGCCGTTGCAGAAGAATATATTGGCGAGTCGATTGAAAACAAACTACAAATATCTAATTAAATAATGGAGTCTGTAAATCCATCGTCGAGCAACATTCCCTCGAAATCCATGTTGCAGCCTTTGCCAAGAAGTATTATAGTTCATAATTCACATTCATAAGAATATTCTTTAAACATAATTTAAAAATCATCACAAGAAGAAAAAAGACCATCCAATAATGAATTTGGAAAACTGTTCGAATATTACAATTAATTATAACTTTAATTAATATTTTATTGTTATTTTACTAATTTATTTAAACTTGTTTATTTATTATTATTAATAAGTAATATTGTTAAAAATTTATAAAATTAACAACAAATTATTATTTTTTTGTGGTTGTAGCAACACGTTTGAAATGGCCTCATTGCACACTCGTGTGACTTACGATAAACTATCACACCCGTGTGCAAAAAGCCTTTTTAAATCTTGTTACGCAATGTACTATTTTCACTTTTGTATTTTTTTTATTTATTTTACCAATTTCAAATAAAATGATGATAAAAAGATGTTAATTATTACGTGCCGAGGCGAAAAATGTATTTAACAAAAAATCTATTTATGTGCTGTCACCGATTAAGGCATTTGTAATATGTCTTTATTTGACATTACACATACAATACTCATTTTGTCTTTAAGCAAAAAATAAAGACTTGTTATTTTTTTCGCGATATCTCCCTTATGGTTGACTTTTCACCCCATGTTTATAAAGCAAACTATACTTTATTTTAAACAAGAAATCACCTCTTAAAATGTTTTACATTTGTTAAGAAACACCCTGTATATTAGTTAATATGAAGTCAGACATATTTTAATTAATAATAGGCATACCATTTAACCTTGTTAAAGTACGAAACAAAATGAGATCGCAAATATAAATACCAAAATATAAAATATAAATGTAAATACAAAAACTTCATTTACATTAAACATTACATTTTTGCAAATGCATTAAACAAAAATTAAACCACAAGGATTACCCAATTAATGTGCCTAGTTTTAATTTTATTTGTAAAATCTCCATTTACCCTTTTTAATACAACAGTGTGGACAAATGTCCCAATAGTTGTATTTTTAATAGCTAAGGGCTAAGATTTTACACTTTAATATTTTTGATGTTCCACAAGATATGACAACAAGTTTTGTATCAAAGTTGAAGGGCTTTTAAACGTGCATCTACTAAAAATATTTTAGTGTATACAGTGTCCCGCCATGTTACTGACTCAAATTTAGCATAACATTTCGCATATAGTAAGTACGCTATTTTATTTTAATTAGGGCTCGACCGAACTTTCGGTTTCGGCCAATTTTGGCCAAAAAATCAAGTTTTGGATGCAGTTTCGGTTTCGGCTAACATTGACAGACACTTTTACCGAAACCGAAACTGATTTCGAAAGTTGTCGTCGTGCGCTCTCGCTTTACTTCGTCTCTTGGCGCAACGCTCTCCGAATTTGAAAAAATTATAAAAAAACATCAGTATTTTAAGGTATTTTATACTTTACTGTTGAGTATCTACTAAATAGCAACGGTAAATCTAGTGACTTTTGTGATTAACCATTTTTAGGTTGTTACTGAGGTTGCACAGAACTTTTATAAAAAATATTTTTAGATCTCGCTAAACAACAGAAATATTGAACTTTCTCGGACAATTGGACCACCCTGTATATTTAAAATACAAAATCATAAAAATTAAAATTTTTCAACGTGCACTTTTTAATAGAAAAATAATAAAATTTTATGCTTATTGCAGATACGTACTAGCATTTCAGCAGATATGTTGTAATAAGTTGGTATTTTTTTAACAGTGTATAAAATGCAAGTAAATAAGAAAAAAATTAAATTAAATTATGTCCGAAAATGTTTTCTTTTGAGATACAGGGTGCTACATAGGTTTTTTTCATTTCTACCACTACAAATATTTTAACAAACTTTCGTACACTTGTTTTGACCATTACATAACATTTTTCCTCTAAACGTTAGTAAATCATTTATACCAGTGGCGTTCAAACAAGATTTGTAATTAATTTTTTGAAGTCAAAAATAGTACGCCACGGCTTTTTCTTTAAATCAATAATATTTTTGAATAATCATTTACTTTAAAGTTAATTTGGTCTCTGGATATTTTTTCGTACGACCTTCGGTTTTCGTTTAAAAAAATAAAAGCCATTTTGATGCATGTAAAAATCGCCTAAATCTGATATTATGTTTTGCAGTGCCCGATTAGGACTTCGTAAGCACACGACCCCTGTGGTGCCCCTGGGCAACATTTTTTTGTCTTTTTGACGAGCATTGAAAAAAAATACAAATTAAACATCTTTATCTTACCACACTTCCCGAAAATTTTTGAAGAGCAAAAAAGGTCTGCCCTTTTTTCAAAAACAAAAGAACAACACCCAACTTTTACTCTTTAGTGCCCCCTTTGTGGTGCCCCCCAGAACGTGATGCCCCAAGCAATTGCTTGCTCAAAGGGTTAATTTGAAACTGTGTGCAGTGGCGTAGCGTGCCTTGAAGGGGTCCCGTATCACAATGAGTTAGGGGCAGGGGCCCCAAAAAATTGAGAACCAAAAAGAAGGGCCACTATCCAAAAACATTGTTTTTATTATTTTAGAATTGCTTCTTTTGTTCCTATCAAAAAAGGGCCCCACTTTTCCAATTTAACCGACAATTTTACAGTTTTCTACCACTAATGTTTGCTTACACACATTTGGGGGCCCCTATAGCCCGGGAACCCCGTTTCATTGATACGGCTAATACGGCTGTAGCTACGCCCCCGTTTGTATGTAAAATTTGTTTTTTTTCCAATTTGTATTAAAGTAAGGTCAAATATTTACATTACTATAATTTTAATGTATTTAAAGAGTTGTAGCTCTTATAAAGCTATTACACAGTCAAAAACCAAAATTAGAAATTAAACAACATATCAAAATTTAGCAATTTTTCCCATGCATCAAAAAGACTTTTTTTTAAACGAAAACCGTTTGTCGTACGAAAAATATTACTGGACTAAATTAACCCCAAAATAAATAAGTATTTTAAAAATTATATTAGTTCGAAAAAAGCAGTCACCAACCATTTTTTCTTTAAAAAACTTCAATACAAATATTATTCGAACGCCAAAGGTATTTTTTAAAACTTTTTCAGCAAAAAATTAAATGTGATTGTCAAAGGAAGTGTGCAAAATTTTGTTGAAGTATTTGGAATGATAGGAAAGTTGTGATAAAAATGCATCTTTTAACTAAAACTTTAACACCTTTTATCTCGGAAAGAAAGTATTTTTGGGCATATTTTATTTTAAAAATTTTCTCATTTACTTTATCAGTTAAAAGGAAAATACCAACCTAAAAAAATCCCTATATATATGATTTAGTAACAAAAAAAAGTAAAAATAAAATATAAAATATTTTCGTCGTGTTAAGATATAGCTTTTAGAATTATTTGCGGGACGACTTAAAGGTTAGCAGAGAGGTCACGTCTTTTCCAATAATTTCATCCAAGTACATACACACACACCACTTTTATTTTGCACGAAAGAGGAAAATATTTGCACTTGCAATATTGGCTGTGTTTTCTGACTCTTTATGCTGAAATAAAACTATATTAAAGATCTAGGTATGTCAATAACCTCGTTTCGAAATTAACTTGGGTTTTTACTGATCAAAAGGAAAACCACTCATTTGATGTCGGTTGCACATAAAAAGTTTTAAAATATTTTATAAATTTATATAGAGAAGTAGGCATTGGGACAGTCTGAAAAAAGTAAAAGAATTTCAACATAACCTTACTTTTAAAACCGACCAGTTTAAAACTGATCGGGTAGTAGGAAGAATAATATGAACTATTTCTGGCCGACCTGCACAAAATCGACTTTTTCTTAATCGATCGTAACGTAGTATAGGATTCCTAAATTGTCTGGTTAGTACTAATTAGATACTATGTGCCTCCAGAGTACGGGATTACAGGTAATTTTTTTGTTTGTAATTGTTATCATTTTGTTTTTTTATTTGGGGAAGGTTTAACTTACGATGGCTCTATAGTGTACTTTAAATTTTAGAGCACATATCTATAAGCAAAAAAGTCCTATGGTGACCTCAAAAATAACATCTTGCAATATTTTTTATTTATACTTGGATATCCAGTGTGTTCCAGGATACGTGTTACTAGACAACAAATAGACCAAAAATTTTGGAATTTTTAAACGTTCTTTTGGGAAAAAAATTAAAGTAAAAAATATTTTTATCAATTTTTTACATTACGCACTACCACTTTTTAAAATATTTGGTTTAGGGCAGCAATTTTTTTATAAATATTTAAAATGTAAATGTAAAAAATTGATAATTACAATTTTTTTTTACTTTTATACCTTAACTTCAAATTTTGGCATAAAATTTAATTCTCTACAACAGTATTAGTCTCAATTTTTGAACAAATATGTAAAATGAGGAGTGCCATAAAATAAAGTATTTGTACGTAAAAATTTTTAAGCAAGAAAAATAAGCGATCAACTTCTAACTTGCTATCCAGGCGTGCTATGAAATAAAAAGGTCATCAACTTAAAACTTACATCCTTTGCCCCTTCTGCCCGCTGTATAATATAAAATAAAACTTAACACACTAGCGTGCCCTAAATTCTACGTCGCGTGCCATTGGTTCGCCATCCGTGCTCTACAACATTTACTAATACAAATTTGTTCTAGTTTTAAAAATTAAAATAGTTAACTTCCGGGCATTTTTTATATTTTTAGTTATAACTCGCCCTGTATCACACCAATTGGAGATAAATTTTGTATTTCTTAGTTCTGGACCATGCAAACAGTTTTCCAAAAATTTCGTTTTAAAATTCAAAAATTTTTGGTCCGTTTGTCCTCTTATAACACCTATCCTGGGACACACTGTATGATCATGAACTATTTATTTTGATATATTATGAAAACACCAAATGGCATTGCTGTCAAATTGGTTTAAGCCAGTTAATTAAATAGTATTTAATAATTATTAATACCATACAACTTAATGTAATTAACAGTAAGCTCGTGCATCGTTTAAAGTTTGACAGGTTTCGGAAGTAATTAATTATGGTCTGTTATAGGGCTAGTACAATATTAAGGTCAAAGCCATAATTAATTATCCACACCATTATTTTCTGTATTAACGACATGAAAAATATAATAATACTAAAACTACAAGATAAAAAGTTGATTTTTATTACTTATAATATTCTAAAGTCGCGTCCTGACTTGCAACAATTCGCCAAACATTCGCCAAACTAACCAACCTGTTTGCGCGCTCCTTTAATGCCAAAAGAATCGACAAGATCTAAATCACCCGCAAATCATTCGCCAAGCCCTTAAAACAGCGTGAATTCCGTCCAAGTCCACGTCCGCGCTATGTGGCTGTGTATGCTGCGTCAAGCGGCACGGCGAATTTTTGCCAGTCTGGACGCGGCTTAAGAAAAACAGCTATGTCTAAATTCTCTAATTTGCTGATTTTCATTTTTAACTTTTCCAAACCGTTTTTTTGCCATATTCATCTATTGGCTTTCACAATAGTGTGAAATATGAAATATTTGTTTAATGGTAATTTATTGCAATAAACAGGGTGGCCATTTGAAAACGAAACAGCTAACTTTGGGCACTCCAGATCATTTAAGAAAAAGCGCTTGTACACGTTAGTTTTTAATTTAAGGAGGAAATATTTTTTTGCACATTTATCCTCTGAACTGCAACACACACAGTCCCGGTTAGACTAATCCCCAAAATCTTTAATAAAAAAAGGGGTCAAGTGATAACAATTTGATACTTTTTGTATTATTTCTTGGTCAATTTTTATTGTGACTGTGCCTCTTTTAGAAAATACCATGGATTTGGTTTTTGAAATGTTCAAGGCCAGTTTATTTGAATCAAACCAACCCTTAATCATTTCCAGATCTTTATTAATTTGGTTTTGTAGCGCTATTGGATTATCACCAGACCAGCATATTGATGTATCATCTGCAAAAAGAGTAATTTTACCACTAATTTTTAGCTGCGCAATGTCATTAATATATATCAAAAACAGCAAAGGACCCAAAACCGAACCCTGTGGAACACCGTGAATCACCTTTTTAAAGTCTGACAAAGTCTTAGTGCCTTTAGCATCAGTTACCTGCACTGCCTGTTGCCTGTGTGATAGATATGACCTAAACCAATCCAAAGAAATACCCCTAAACCCATACAAATTTAGTTTATCTAATAATATCTGATGATTTACACAGTCAAAGGCTTTTGCCAGATCGCAAAAAACAACAACTGTTAAATTTTTATGGCTTTGATTAAGATCACAATAAACTTTACTCATAAGATTATACATGGCGTCCCTGGTACCTAAGTCTTCTTGAAATGCAAATTGACTAGCATCTAGTATTTTACGCCTTGAAAGAAAACTCTTCATACGAGCTTTTACCAATGATTCTATAATCTTTGAGAGAACCGATAACAGGGAAATTGGGCGAAAATTAGAAGGACACTTTATATTACCCCCTTATCTATTGGCACTATAAGAGAAAGTTTTAGTTCATGTGGAAAAATGCCTTCTGCAAAGAGAGTATTGATGATTTTAGCCATAATTTCCCACAATTTTAGCGGAAATCTTTTTACAAGTCTTAAGGGGATTTCATCCATTCCAGTTGACCGCTTATTTTTTAATCCATTAACAATTTTAAGAATTTCCCGCCCATTGGTTGGTATTAGATAAAAACTACTTGAATAATTAAAATTTTTTACAAATGATGAGGGATCAAAGTTTGTATTTAGGTGTTTAGTTGTCTCTTCTGCTACTGTAATATAATAATTATTTAAATGTTGTGCAACTTCTCTGGGATCCGTACAAACCTCTGAATTTATGTTTATCTTAGGGGTACTAGATTTTTTGCTTACTTTCCTTCCACTAATTTTATTTATTATATTCCAGGTTTTTCGCTTTGAGTTCCTTGCACCCTTATTTCTTCAAAATAAAACTTATTTTGGGCGATCAGTTTATAAATCGGTCGGTTTGTTTAATCGATCCGTCGGTTGGTCTCTTTTCTTTAGAAGTAGGGTTATTTTGTAGTTTTTCAACTTTTACTAGAGTGCCCCAACGCCTACTAAGGGCTATGTATAATGTATTTTTAATAGTTTTACACAATACAAGTGGTATAAAATATGATAATAGTTTTTGTGTAAAAACGTCGAATTTTGGTTTAAAGGATAGATTGGATTTAGTATAGAAGTATATTAAACGTTCAAAATACATTTTAAAATAAGAAAGGTACAGGGTGGCGGCCCATATTTTGACCTAATTTATTGGCAGATAAGTTTAAAACAAATAAAGTTGTCAAGCCTTGAATTTTTATTATTGTTTTTAATTATATATTTATCATTTTGCTGACATTTCAGTAGCACAGAGGCAACTTGCAAAGAAAAAGGAAGACCCTGCTTATTTTTTTTTATATTCTTAAAAGTCAATCTTATTTAAAAATAATATATAAAACATAAACTATGGTTATTTAAAAAAAATAGGAATGTTTTAACTTCCAATTATTCATTAAATAAAAATTTGCTACTTAAAAGTTACAAAAAAGAATACTATCTCGAATATTAACTGGGCAGAGGAAAAAAGATTTTTGGAAAAAAAAGGTTTTTTAAAATATCTAGTAAGCCATGACTTTTGGAAAAAACAAAACGTTATTTAAACTAAGCTCTAAGAACTGCAATTCTTTCCCCATTTACCCATTTCTGTAGCTGCAGCCTTTTCTGAGATCCCTTCACTAAACATCGAAAAAAACTCACTTTGTATATCAGGTTATATGGTTTAGGATATTTAAAAATGTTTTATTTTATAATAAATGATATTTTAATTGGTGGACGGCCTTTTCACCCTAGAGGTGGGCAGCGTTATCTAACCTATCGGGCATCATCCTTCCATTGGTAGGCTCTTAAAACATAAAGTTGTTTTAAGGACAACGTTTACTTATCGAAAAATTAGGCATATCTTAATATAAACCATAGATTTGAGCAATCAACGCCGTCTTTAATATAGACCTATATGTTACTGCGCTTTAAAATATTCAAATTTGCTTAGGTGGGCGGGGCTTCCCAGACCTCTCCTAAACCGCAGCTGTAAATACCGTTATATTTTGGTTATAAGTGGTCAAACTCCTAAATTTGTTGTGTATCCGTTTTTATTTGTATTCTTATATGTAGCAAAGTTTTCTGAAAAAAGCTACTTCACTCTTAAATAAAATCATGTTTTGTATTTTTTGCAAATATTGCATATAAAATCAACATATCCCTATTTGTAGATCATATTTTTGTACAAGCAAAATTTTATAACAAGAATTTCTTTTTTTTAAATGTAATTATGTATTCATTTGCCACCTTGTAAACCCTACCCGTGGACAAGCATCTATAAACCTACGTTTAGTTATGACATTTCTCTAAAAAATTGGAGTATGTTCAGATATAAACAGATATCATCTATTATGCATTCTACATAGAAAACCATACTCATTATTTGCAAAACTTTATAGCGTAATAGAAACCTTTGTTGTGCTTATCGGACCCTTATGACATACCACAATATCACAAAAATGGACCGTCCGTTCTAAAATCTCATTTAATCCCTAGCCATCTCTTCTCGAATGTTCATAAAAAGTTCGTATCGACTCATTTTATAGAGCAGTAAGCTACTCTAAGTGTATACGAAAATATCAGAAACATCATGGAGCGGTAATACTTTAAAGTTTGGTAATCCAGTTTTATAAAATAGTAAAACATGAAAAATAAACCTTTTAAGAACATTAATAAGAAGTGTTTTCTGTTTTTGAAGTTTATTGAATAAAATCAACCAGGGGCGCACCTAGCATTTTTAAATTGTTTTGTTTAAAAACTGAAACATGGGACCCACACCATATACAGGACGTTTCTAAACAAATGCAAAACATTTTAAGTGATCATTTCTTGTTTAAAATAAAGGGTAGTTTGGTTTATAAACATGGGGTCAAAAGTCAACCATTAGGGAGATGGCGCGGTACAAAAATCGCAAAAAAATGACGTGTTTATTTATTATCTCAAAAACGAAAAGCGTTGAAATAATTAAATTCTACAAAAATATTTCCATTGTAAAAATACACTTTCTAAACATTTTTGCATTTCTCTTGAATTACTGAAAGTGGTATAAATGGGCTACCCTTATGGTTAGGCTTACCAAATTTAAAGAGACACTTACGCAATGACCTCTGTTTTATTTTTTCGTTAAAGTTGCCAATTTTAAATAAAAAAGTAGATCTTAAATCATAACGTGCCGGAACAGGGAAATTATTTCATATTCTCTAATTGTATTTTTTCATAAATTTGATCAAATTATACTATAAAATCCCAAATTTCGCAAATATATCTAGCCTTTTTCTTGTAAAGGGAAGTTTAAAGTATTGCATAAAAAATTGTAAAGTTAAACTGGCTATAATTTTTTAAAACATATAGATAATTTTACAAATATTTATATTTGTCAATTGTATTTTATTAAATTCACAAAAAATACAAATAAAAGGATTTGCCTTTAAAAGTTTTGATTTTCTCTGGCGGGCAAAACAAAAACTTTTTGTGTCGCAAATTCCAAAATAAAATTTTTCTTTAGGTACCTGGTTAATGGTATCAGGTATGTGTTTAAAGTTGGTCCCATATCTTATTTTTTAGTTAAAACAAAAAACAAACAGGCAAATTCCTATGCAATAACCTTCTTCTTTTTGAAGTCGGTTAAAAAATTAAAATCCTAGTTGCGCGCCTGAACTTATTGTTGTAGGTAAATAAAAACAATGCTAAATTCTTTAGTTTTTAAAATGATTAAAAACTCAGCAAACAAATGTATTATTTGGGGCTATGCTTGCGCGTTAAAGGATACGATTCTTTATTGTCAATTAGGGACAAGGTAAAAACAACATTTTCTTCCTATGACCGTTAGTAAAATGCTGTTTTTCAATCTTTACCACAAAGATAAAGTACTACACTACACAAAGTGTTAAAAAGTAACCATTTTTTGCAGTTCCACGCTTTTTTACGCTTTACATTAATTGGCGTTTTGTTTAAATGCCTGCTAGAATTTGTTTTAATATGTAATTATGTAATGTAACATTAGTTAAAAACTTACACCATTTAAAAACCAGGGGATCTCAAGAAATTTTGTTTACAGAGCCTTGTAGCTCTTAAAAAACCTTACAAAAAACTTTTAAACAAAACTTTTATTATTAGAAACAAAGGGGATACGGTAAAAAAACAATCATTTTTCCTTTGAAAAATTCGAACAGGAATTACCAATACATAATTAAGAGAATTGTAAAAGATTAAAGGTCAACTTTAATTAGGGGGTAGTTAGGGAGTTATTTTATTGATTTTTTCGTAGAAAAAATTAGTTGCTGACCTTATTTTTATCACACCTTACCCAATTTTTAAGCTATTTTTTTTTAAAGAAGAGTCTGATAATGTACTCTTAAAAGGTTTTATAATTTTTTCATAAAAATTGAAAATTTTCGTATTATTTGACTTTGAGTCGATTAAATTTTGGATTTGATGAAATAAAGCTAACAATTAACACTCCGTATCTCAGTTTGTATTGTGTCGTAGAAAAATTATAACAACATAATGTTGTTTGTTTTTTTAAAACTTTCAATTTTGCTTTGTACGGTTTTTTGATTAAATTCATACTTTTTGAATTATTAGCGAAAAAACCCATTAAACGTTCAATTTTTACGTCGAAAAATTGTTCCTTTTAATCGCAAATAACTTAAATATTAGTGTTGTAAAAACAATTTTTTAATCGATTTTTGTTGTTAAAATGTCATAAAAATTGTCACTCCCTAGGGGGTGGCATCCACCCCCAGGGTCCCAGGGTTTTGGCGCCTTTCGTTTCGATATAGGTTTTGATCCCTGGGCTATTCCCTACCTTCGATTTAAATTTCAAGTCAATCCATGCAGGACCAATAAATTGCCAGGTTTTACCTTTTTAGAGCTTCATTTCCTATACTCTTTATGCCTGTAATTAATTGCCATGAGGAATGCGTGGACATGATTTTCGTGTATGGATTTTGCAATGGTAGTACCACTGGCTCAATTAGAAAATATTAAAGGCGATACCCAAACCATATGGGATAAAATGCAGGCATGATTTTAGCACAAAAGTCATGCGAAAAATAATATAACCAACAGTTTTCAATGATGACAATTTACAAACCAACAATTATTATTACAACTCCAAATGCTAATTATTAAATAACGTATGCAAACTAGTCGCAACAATGTTATTTCATTACTCTAGAATTTAAGGCAAATTCACACCCAAATTAATCAAGGAACTGTTAGTAATTAGAAAAAAATTAATAAAATCATTTTTGCCTAAAATTAGTCATATAATTTATATCCTTAGTATTTATAAGTAAATAGATATAATGCGGATAAAAATTACAAAGCTTATACGGTCGTAGGAAAAATATAGGATGCTATACATGTATAAAGGGTCTTTTTTACTCGTGAGATTGTAAAATCTTCAAATCAAATCTCTGATTTGGTAAAAAAATACTTTTTCCACGACCGTTAAAAATAATGCTGTTTTTTAATCGTTAAGATGAAGTTAAAGTACCCCATTCTAGTACACTACATAAAGTGTTAAAAAAATATATTTTTTTAACACTTCAAACTTTTACACTTTAAATTAGTGTTTTGTTTCAATGCCTACTACACTAAACTTAAATATCAATTTATGCAATGTAACAGTAAACGCGACATCAACTGAACCAAACGGTCAAGTTCCTTTTGATTTTGTCATTATTTCTTTTAGTTCATGTGTCACTAGTTTTAAAATTTAACACTAGCAAATAAATTTAATAGTAATTATTGAAATTTAATAGTAATAATGAATTTGGATGACTAAGAAATTAAAAAGGAATTTATACTGTTTTAGTATTATTTTTACAAAAACTAAATACATACAATTTTCTAAAATTAAATAATAAATGCATAGTTATAAAAAGAATAATTGTCTCCTAAAAAATAAGAAGGCTATGATATTTTGTTGCAGTATAATGGCTGTGCCGCATAAATCAAAGATAAATAAAACATATGTATAAAAATGCCATTTTGGGAAATTTTTATACGGTCGTGGAAAAATATAGTATTAATCTGGCACTGATACTCTTTGCTATAAGGGTTTTTTTCTTGCAATTTTAAGTGATTATTTTAAACTTTTTATATTATTAAATATTTGTATTAGTACTTTTTAGCTTGGTAAATCAATTATTTAAATGATTATTGGGCAAGAAAATACAAAAATAAAATATATTTTTATTCAAATACGCTTTATTACATATTTAAATTGTTAGTTTCTCAAAAACAAAATCCGTTCTTATTTGAAAGTTTTCTAGTTTCGTTTCACGGATTTTTAAAGGTTAAAAAGCCATTCAAATCTCAGTTTATCCCTGTTGATGGATCTGTCTGGCTCTGGCCAAGAATATACAAAACCAGTGACGGCATACTTAGTCACGTTTAAGGAAATAATCGCTAAAAAAATATTAAAACTATGTAAAGTTTTGTTAAAAAAAAAATACAATTTAATTTTGTAAAGACAATATAAACAAGATATTGGCAATTCAATATTAAGTTTATTTTAAAAATAAAAATAAAAAAATGTTTAAATTTTAAACTAATTTTACATAAGAAGTGCGCAAGTAGTTACTGCTAAATAGGTTTTTAATATAGCTTACACCTGCCACTACATATTTATTGAATCAACACAGCAAATAATTTTTCGGTAAAACAATTTTTAAAACGGAGGACTAAGTCTTAAAGGTTTGTTAACCAACTTAATAAATTATTGCTAAACACAGACAATAGGTAAAAATTAAAAAAATAAAAAAATAGTAAAATAGGGGATAACCAATAATTTAGAATAAAAAAGAACGTAAATTCTAATTACCACTATTACCTTATAATGGAAAAAAGATTGTAATCTGTTTGTTCTTGTAAAATATTTCATGGTATATTATATTTCGCAGGGGTCACCAACTACTTTCACTAATGGTCCTTTTTTAAAAATAACGTAACCGTCGCTGTCCGAAAAGAAAAAAGATTCCCGGGCCTAAAGAGATCGGCGATTGCGCGTATTCTCCCCCAGCTCCTTGCATTTGCCACCGCTCGCCCTCACTCGTCTTCACTCGCCTTACACCACGAGGACTAAGAATATTGCACTTTGCGTCATTTCGTAGACAAGTCGACTACAGCAAAGACAGCGCAAAGATGACGTACTCAACATGGTCCGCAGAAACTAGGTTGGCGGTCGGGATCCAGACCGCCGTCCGCCAGTTGGTGACCCCTGGTATATAGTATTCTATAAGTAGTTTACTGTTAGTTGTGTGTGTGTTTATTTTTTCGCAATTATTATACCTAGATTCCGCGGGATTAAAAATATCCAGTTCCGCAAATACCAGGATTGAAAATTATTAAGAACATAAACACAGCCTTACGTGACTATAATATCGATGGGTTTTGCCAAAACATCGTAAGCGACTTTCGTCAATTTTACGGAAAGCGTTTTTTTCTTCCCATTGCATTATTTTTAAACAAAAACCGAAAACTGTAATAAAGCTTTAAACTAATGTACATACAAAAAAATTACCAACTTTGTTTTAAAAATAACGCAATGAGAAAAAATCGTAAAATTTCACGAATGACGCTTATGATGTTTCGTCAAAAACCCATCGATATAATAAAGGTGCTATTCTCGCGCCGCCCTGTTCTCCTCGCATAGCGCAGCTTCAACATTAACACAACCTAAGAAGTTAAATCACTCAAAATTCTTAGAAGGGAAGGGGGTCAAGTGTTACATAATTTTAAAGCTCCTAACGAGTACTACACAAAATGGCTGTACTTTAAAAATTAGCCAAATACCTGATTGGGATGACCATATTTTCAAAACTAATAAAGTAAGATGTAATTAATGGGGTATTTTCTTTGTGCTCTTTAATAGATCTTTTATTGGTAATATAATTAATTCTTAATTAATTTTTAGTAGGTGAAGATATTGACCTTATATTCTAGGGTTATAAAATAATCGCCAGGAGCTGTACAATGATGTAATTAATACTCGACCCCCTTTCCCATTTAAGAATTTTGAGGTGAATGCTCTGGTGGCTGGGGGTTGAAGGGGCGCCGTCCTATTTTTTGTAAAATACGTTTCCGCTCAATAAATTTGATGTGTTTGGCGATTAAAAAAAACTGTCTCGTTTTGCAGATAACTACCTTTTAATTGAACACCCTGTATATTATGAAGAGCTATTTTGCTCTAGCAATAATACAGCGTTTTCCATAATAGATTAATATTTAAATATTTTGTTTTTAGTGTAGCAAACAAACTTTTTATTATACTAAATTACAGCTAATTTCTTGGGAAATATAAAAACTTATAAATATTTGGCTAATTTATTTCCAACTTTTAAAAATCACGTCATTTAGAACCTTCATCAACTTCAACACATTTTTCAATGTTAGATAAAAAGTGGTTCACTAACGGCACCCGATTTTTTCCTGTGGGGATATTTAAAAGCCCAAGTGTTTGCGAGTCATCCAGGTACAATCAAGGAACTCAAAGTCAAAAGTCGTGAAGAAGTTAAAGGAATTGACGAAGGTTTGCTACGCCGTGTAATAAATCAGTTTTTATCTGATATTGAAAAATGTGTTAAAGCTGGTTGAGGTTATTTAGAAGACGTGATTTTTAAAAGGTAAAATTAAATTAGCCAAATATTAATAAGTTTTCATAAATCCCAAAGAGTTAGCTTTATTTTAGTATAATAAAAAGTTTATTATATAATTGCAAAAGCAGAAAATCTTTTATAATATGCAGGGTGTCCGGAAAGATAAGGTCATAAATGATAGGGGTGATAGAGTGAGCCAAAATAATGTTAGTACTTTATATTAAAAAAAGTTCTATCGCGCTTCCTTAGGGAGTTATTGACCTTTAAAGTTATAATAAAAAAATGTATTTCATTTATAACTTTTGAACGGTTGCCACAATAATAATGGTATTTGGTCATGTAAATTAACTTATATCAATACTTCTTTCCATAGGAAAATAATGCGCAGTTAGTCATAAATATACAGGGTGAGACGAATTTCTTTCGCTTATTGTATGCATTTTTACAGAGGTGAAAAATTTGACACATTGGTTTGACTGTTCATTCATTCATTAGTTTTTGTACAAAAAGGTATACTTCATTTAAATCGATATATTGGACCGCTTATTCATAAAATCGCATTTTGAATCCAGATATATCCCCATTTTGTATGTAATAAACAATTCAATTTATTGAAAAAGTTATTAAAGTATGGTAAAATTATAAAAAAACAGTCTTAATTTGTGTTATAAAGTTTTAAAGGCTTTTAAACGCCATTTTAATTATTTTTACCACACTTTTATAATTTCCTTAAAAATGAACTTTTTATTACATACAAAATAGGGTATGTCTGGTTTTTAAAATCAATGCGATATCAAAAACAGTCTAAAATATCGATTTAAATAAGGTATACCTTTTTGTATAAAAATGATGAAGGAAGTAAACGGTCAAAGCAAAATGTCAAATTTTTACCTCTGTAAAAATGCATACAATTAACGAAAAAAATTCATCTGACCCTGTATAATTATGACTAACTGCGCAATTATTTGCCTATGAAAAAAGCATTGGTATGAGTTAATTTGAATGCTCAAATATCATTATTATTGTGGCAACCGTTTAAAAATTATAAATAAATATATATTTTTTATTTCTAACTTTGAAGGTCAATAACTCTCTAAGGAAGCGAAATAGAACTTTTTTATATGAAGTACTAACATTATTTTGGCTCACTTTATCACTCCTATCATTTTTGCCCTCCCTTTTCCGGACACCCTGTATAAGAAGTTAAAGTTTCCTAAAATATTTATTTAATATTCTTATTCTGGAGATAAACCAAATTATATTTTGTTTATATTATTTTGTCCTTGCTTTCTTAAATTATTAGGCATTGGGTAAAGTAGAAACAAGCGTATACTGTACTTTTCGGATTAAAGTTACAGATTTTCATTTAAGTTTCTTTGGAATTATAATAAAACCAATAAGGGACATTTACAAAAAGTCGGCCAAACTAAAATTCTTATTTTTTCGACGTTGCTACCTCCCGGACTATAGGAAAATATTTGGGACAATTTTTTAAAGCAAGAATCTAATGAGGTTTTTTTTAGAAAATGAGAAAATAATGGATTTTTAAATTTCATTTTACATAAAGCGATCGACAAAAAAATCTTTTTTTACCTTTTGTACATTTGCATAATCACCGATTTATACCTTAATAACAGGTTATTACTATGCTGATATTAATTACTTCTAGTATATTAACACGTTTGTTATCTTAATTAAGTTTTAGCTATAGCTCATACATATGTAGTATAAAATTAATTTACGAATAATAATAGAAAAACAAACTGTGTAGACAAAGCCTATTTTGACAAGAACGTGATATCATAAACAATGTGAAAATCAAGACACATTGTATTATGGATTGTTACCGTAAGAAAATTAATGAATCCATAAAAAAGTTTTTAAAGCAATTTTATCATCAAATATTGTTTTTAAATTAATATTAATAAATTAAGTCAACAAAATAATAACGAGAGTTTTTTTATTGTTTAATTTAAGTTTGCCTTTTTGAGAACGAGGTAAATTTATCATTATTTTACAAAATTCTAAATTATTTTAATATTTATGCATTTTGCCCAAAATATGTTAAACATTTTTTAAAAATATAAAATTTTCCATAGAATTAACACCTGTTAATAGTAAAGAAGTCTTTAAAGTCAGTAGTCTACATTTGTTGTCGGAAATATTCGTTTAGGTGCCGCTTCGGACGCCACTGAACTTAAATAGTATTTAATGAAGGTTAGGGCTAAATCCACCACTTAATATTATAAATAACACCTTTTACTTACAACAAAATTATGTGAGGGATATTTTGAATATGTACACTTTGCATCTCAATAACGAATAATTTGTTGACCATGTTTTTGCCCTAAAATTAATCAAAGAATAGTCTGCTGAAATTATTATATATTCTTAAATATTACCCTATCTATACAGGTTGTTTTTAGGCGCTCAACTAGGATTTTAATTTTTGTTTTATTGTTAAAAATTGGACGGCGCCCCTTTAACCCCCTAGCCACCAGGGCCCCTATCCCAAAATTCTTAAATGGGAAGAAGGTTGAATGATACATCATTTTAAAGTTCTGACTAGTAGAGCCAACCCGTTTAGTATCTGCGCGAAATCTCCTGTATCTCTCATTCAATCGCTACTTTGTGGACTTTCTATCGTTACCATGGAAAAGGCATTTTAAAGTTTTGATTTTAAAAAATAAATAACAATTTAAATACAGGTTGAGGGAGTTACAGAAGATTCCACGCAAAAAATGATGACGTCGGTGGCTATACTTTAGAATTCTAAAATATAAAGTCAATATCTTCACCTACCCCGTATTTACAAAACTAATAAAGTTAGATCTACCTAATGTGGTATTTTCTTAACGCTCTTTTAAAAATGTTTTTAATGGTAATACTACTGATATACGGGGTAGGATAAAAAGTGTATATTTTTTAATGAAGCACCCTGTATAATATATTCAGTGCCGTATTATCCATTAGGCTGACAGCCTAGGGCGCCAGACAGGAGGGAAGTGATAGGCGCTAGACAGGGAGTAATCTAGGCGCTAGACAGGGAGTTTTCAAAAAGTGTAGGTCGGGTGGGGATTAGAACAAATTTCTCTGTGAATAAGGTGCTTGGAAAGGTTGGAAATAAATGAAATAGGCGAGAAAAGAAGGGATTGACCGCCTCATACAGTTATTACGGTCCTGAATATATTACCAATAAAAAGGTCTTTAAAAGAGCTTTAGGAAAAAGCCCCACTAAGTACAGCTTAATTTATTAGTTTCGGAAATATGGCCATCCCAATTAGGTATTTGGATAATTTTTAAAATACCGCCATTTTGTAGTAGATTAAGATATTGGTTTTATAGTCTAGGGTTATAAGTATTTGTCAAAAGCTTTAAAATAATGTATTACTTGACTCCCTTCCCATTTAAGAATTTTGGTGTGGGAGCCCTGGTGGCTAGAAGGTTAAAGTGTCCAAAGTCCGATTTTTAGTTAAAAAACGTCCCCTCTAATAATTATGCTGACGTGTTTTTAAAATATTATTGATTTGAGGAAAAAACAGTGGCGTACTATTTTTTCTTAAAAAAAAATCAATGCAAGTCTTGTTTTCTTGGATTCTATTCAGATAGCACACGAGCTCCCTGGAAAAGTCTAAGGTTATCCCTTTAAGGCTCTGGGATATCCAATGGCCCTCCAAGTAGGACTTTTATAGACCACCATAGGCCAACCTTTTATGATATCCTCAGAAATTCCTTTGGTAACTGTTGTAGGCTACCATGTTTCTTTCCAACAGGTTTGCCAGTAGATTTCCTCCTATAAAGATTCTTGGGTGATTCAATATTTTCTTTCTACAGTTATACAAATATTGGATATCTCACATAAAGATAACTTAAATATCGCATTGGGATATCCTTGACAGGCCAGAAATGGGATATCCTATATTGGGATACATAATAATATGGATGCCCAGTGACTTTCCAGCCAGAATTTACAGTGGATTTTCTCCTAAAGAGATATTAGATATCCCATTTAAGGATGATCTATAAATCGTTTAGGGATATCCACTGCAGGATATCCTAAAGTTAGGACATTAGGATCCATTTAGGATATCCTATGTCTGGTGCTGTGTGGGATACTGTTTTAAAAGAAATATATTAACTTTAAAATAACCCTGTATATAGGAAAATATTTCTTGTTTCTTTAAATGTAATATTTTTTAAAGAAAAGAATAAAATAAAATATATTCAAGCAACCTAGTTAAAAATGATAAAATTTCAGTATTTTCTAGTTATACTCCCAAGATTTCAAGATAGTAAATGGTGACTGCCAAAGCTACATGATACGTAGTAATATTTTTACGATGAGTAAGCTGGTTGGAGCAGCAGATATTATGACTTCTTCTGAATTTTATATTTGAAATACGGGACATCATATCCGGTAACTCTAAATTAATCTTGGCAAAAATAGGAAATAAGATAAATGGGTATAACATGTAAACATGTTTGGATGATATTCGGTTATGAAAAATCAATATTATACCGTGTGTCTCAGGATAGGTGTTAAAAGAGGACAAATGAACCATATATTTAAGACGGCACTTTGGAAAAACTGGTTAGCATAACATGGACCAAATCTAATAAATACAAAATTTTACTCCGATTGGTATCAGTGTGTGCCAGGATATGTGTAACAAGAGAACAAATGGACCAAAAATTTTGTTATTTAAAACGTACTTTTGGGAAAATTGGTCGAATGATCCACTACTAATAAATACAAAATATTACTAATTGGTAATATACAGGGTGAGTTATAACTAAAAATATGAAAAATGACCAACAGTAAAGCACCTTTATTTTTAAAAATAGGACAAAATTTTATAAGTAAATGTTGTAGAGAATTAAATTTTGTGTAAAAATTTTAGGTTAAAGAATTGAAGTAATTTTTTTTTGGCATATTTTTACATTATGCATTAACAGTTGTTAAAATAATTGGCTTATAACATCAAATAAAAAAAAATAGTCAAAATTATTTAATTTTCTTTTTATTTTTGCTTCCTTTTGCCCATTATTTAGGTGGTTATTGCGTAATATAAAAAATTGAAAATTTATTTTTTTACTCTCATGCTTTAATTTCAAATTTTGACATAAAATTCAATTTCCTACAATATTTTCTTATAAGGTTTTGTTTTATTTTTAAAAATAAAAGTAATTAGTCCCTGGGCATGCAGCTAGTTTTCCAAAAATTTCGTTTAAAAATTTAAAAATTATTGGTCCATTTGTCTTCTTGTAACACTTATCTTGGAACACACTGTATATACAGGTTGTCCTACCGGGAACTTCTGCGATCAATTTCTCGAAAAGTAGGCTTTAAAAAATTTTGAAAATTGGAAAACATGATAAAGTTAGTGGGTAAGACACAACTATAATATTTTGACAGTTCAAGCACTTCCTGTTATATCGGAAGTGCATGAAATTCTAAAAATATTTCATCTTTAATGTCCTTTAACTAAATGTAACCGTTAAGTCATAAACGGTTACATTTAGTTAAAGGAATGGAATTAAAATAGGCGCCAAGGAAGGAATTTTCTTTTTGCTCTAAACAGTTATTCCGGCCCTGCATGAAAAGCAGGAGTTATTTTTTTTACTGTCAAAAAAGAAGACTTTCTTTCTCGTATTTTGTTTTTCAATATTTTTACGTAGCTTACTTAGGTTTTACGAAAAGAAAAAAATCCCCTAAATTACATATTAAAGACATTTTTTTAAAATTACTAATTGTATAAGTTTGGACCCATGCTTATATGCACTTTTTTTTTATAAGCTCATTATTAAGTCCTTAGTTTTTTACTGCAATTAGAAAATACTCTGTATACGCTGTGTTTACAAAATTAGGTACCTACTTGGGGGTTTTTAGACATGCCCAATCGAACAGTGGTAGCTGCACCCGGATATTTAGGAAAATTGCTGAATTACTTTTGTTACTTTACACTTTCCTCTACGTGGGATCAATAATTCAGAGTCTTAAAAACACTTAAAAACTTTATTCATCACTATAATAACACTACAATGTACACTTTACTATAGCACGATCCTAACTATATTATTTTATATCAAACTACTCCCTACTAACTTACTTTCATCAAATAACTAACTGACTGGGGCTTACTCCAGCCTTATATACCCAATTTTATCTTTTTCATATAATTCTAGAAACAATCACACTTCACTAGACTATTTTATCTATTATCTCTACAAAATACTAGAACCTAACTTATTGACTACTGTTATTTAATCGTATGAACATTTTAGTTAAAATTAATATTTATAATGATTCAAAATTATAATGTTCTGTTCTACTCATGCTTTTAAATTACTACCACAAGACTTGAAATCTTGATGAGACGCAACTATGGTTTCAGCACGGGTAATCAAGTTAAAACAGTTTAATACAACGTATATTGAATTTTATATTCCAAGACTGAAATAGTTCACAGTTCCTGACTTATTATCCTAAATTAAAAAAAAAAAAAATCTTTTAATATCACCTTAATTAAATATTTATTAAAATAATATATTTTATTATTTGTATTGTATAACCTTTCTTATAATTTTTAAAATAAATTCTTAAAAATATTTTCTAGCTGTAGTTAATTTTTGATTATCTATAAAATCTAATTTATTTTGTTCTAACACAAAAACAGGTTTTATTAAAATTTATAGATAAAGATTTTCCCGCTACTGGTTTGGTTTTAAAAATTTCTGAGCTGAATTTTTATTTGGGCTCTACGAACATTGATGTCAACTTGAAAATAGTCAGGTTTACCAATATAAATTTTATTTTTTTGTTTTTCATATTATAAACGGAATTAAACAAATTGTTATATGTAAGACTGCATTCAGAATCGACGTTTGGCAAACGAACGGTAAAGACATGCACTATAAGCAACACCTTATCAAGACTAAAAGTAAGGAACAAATTAGTTCGTGACATCACACAGAGAATACATTTTACCCCAAGGTTAGGTTATATTTTGGGTACACCCCAAGTTATATTAAAAAAACAAAAATTCCAAAAATTAAGTAGTAAATAAAGTAAATAAAGAACTAAAAATCGACGTTTCGGTGGCAAGTTTGCCACCGTCGCGACGGTGGGCGATTTGTTGATATTAGGCGGCAGAAATTATTTTTGTGCAAAAAGAGGTAAAACTTAATTGAATATTTACAAATACAGTCGAATTTTGTTTTCTAACATTGCAAGTAAATTAGTCATTTTCACACAGGGTGTTTAAGTTTAATTAATTTGAAATAATGCATTTTGGTTAAACGTCTAAAACAACTTTAAAAAATCGTGTTATTTAATATTTTTAACCAAGTTTTTAGGAAGCAATAATCTGAATCTTTTAAAATAATATGTTTTAGATACAGGGTGATATATTCTATTTAAGTTAAATTTGTATTCTAAACTCATTCAGGAAAAAATAAAAGGCAACTATTATCCAATTTTTTAATTACTTACTTTTAAAAAACATAATTATGCGAAAATTACAAAACGTCAATTTCAACATTGTATACAGAGAAAATCAAAATAGAAACTGAACCTAATATTAAAATTCTATAACTTTATAATGGCAATTTTAAATTTAAAATACCAACGATATAATTATATACTTAATATAATATAGATAAGGATAATTAAAACCGTACCTACATATATTTACAATATCTCTATAAATTTTATACAATATTCTAACCTAGACCATGTAAATGAAAGACTAAAACACTTTAAAAAATACAAGGATAACTAAAGATTATTTTCTTATAAAAATTACATAATAAGGTCTATTTTATTTTAAAATTTTGCAAGTTTTGTTCTATTTTTGCATGTAATCTCAAAATAACAAAATTTGCAGTCAGCACTCAAATATACAAGTTAAACAATTTAAGCAACTTCCAAAAAGTAATGAAAAATATTAACAAGAGAAACGACAGTAAAAATTTTAATGTAATGCAAAAAGTGCCCAGTATTAAAGAAATAAGTAAAAAAACTTTTCACTATTTTTGATTTTTACTCCGAATCGCTACTATTGTCAACAAGGGTTGAAATATCAGGAGGCGTGAGAAGCAGTTTTAAAACATCTTTGTCGATAACACTATTTTTGTAAAGAGGAGGAGCAGACTTTTTGTTAAAGAAGAAATAATCGGGTCAGAAGTATACAGAAGAGTATGCAACAGATCAGTCATAGTTTTGACACGATTAAATTTTCTAGTATTAAATTCTCTTATTCTACGGAAATCTTTGTTTCTGGCTTCCAGTTCCTCTTCTGAAAACATACCAATTGGTAAGTCTGTGGCTCGAATTATGTCACCACCATGAATTAGGATCTTATGGACACTGCTTGGAAGGGGAAACCAGGGGTATAAGTTAACAAACATTTTAGCAGTGTTCTTGGCAAAAACTCAAATTGATCCGCATTGACTTCATAACCACATGATATAGTTTTTAAAATAGTGGAAAACCTGCTTAGGAGTGTTTCGTCTATTCCGGTTATATTTGATGTATAAGCTGGATTTTGGAAGAAACGCCTAGCAGTATTACCATCGTTGGTCGTTCCAAAACCTGGCTTAGGCATATCAACAATTAGGCCCATTTTCTCCTTAAGTTGACTCATAATGAAAGATTTCCTCGTTTGAAAGACCTGTTTATGCTCCGGTTTCCTAACTTTCCACGTTTTTATTGTCAGTCTGTAAGAGACATGCAGAAGGGTTTCAAAACAGCGAATCCATGCGTGCAAACTAGAAATTCCATAATTTAGATTTGCTGAATTAACTTCTAACGAGAAAATTTTGTCTAAATTGTTCATCACCTTTGGAGTCGCTCCACATATTGCACAAGATTGATTAGAACAATCGTTTATGGCATTAAATATTTTATTGTCAATCATTGTAAATTTAAAAATATGGGAAATGGTTATTCGAAAATGTTCGATTTCAACAATAGTTTTTTGAATATTATCAATTTGGTCCTGAAAGGTTTTGAATTCTTTTTTGTGAGTTCAGTAGTTTCTTTCTGAAAAATCAACTTAAGAGGACGGCAACATTTCGTTGAGGAAGAACAGGAATTATTCCATATAATTTTTTTGAATTATTATTATTATTAATATATAATTGTAATGGTACCAAATATGTTGAAAATAAATATTCGTCAGTAACGTTTTGGGTAGTAAAATTCTGCTTATACCGCGAATGTCCGGAGCTGCCGTCCATTCACCACTTGTAGACAATAGTAGCATCAATTGGGACTTGCCAATCAAATTGCTTTAAAACTTCATACTGTAACTTAATAAGCCTATTTCCTGTATGTAAGACTAGAGCTTGTATCTGGATTTCTGCAGAACAATCACTTATCGAAATAAATTCACTTTCAGGGTAGCAAGCTTTTTTGCCTCTTGTAAATGATGATATGGTGGATAAATATTTGCATTTCGCTCTTTGGCTCTACTTTGCATCAAGATATATGAAGATTTGGTGAAGCGACCACTTACGTATAATGCAAGAGCTTCCTCTGGAGAATATTTAACTATTTTTAATAGAGGAGATTCGTAGGCATTCAAAATTTTTGTTGACCTTTCAGGTGATCCGGTACAAATCTGATTTACTAGTTTGGCAGCATTACGTAGTTCTGATCGATGTAAACTGTTTTTAGCGGCCAAAGTTAACTCTTGGGTGGATACTTCCGACACAATTGCAGTTACCTTTAGCCTTTTAGTTCGGCTTGAAGATTCCACAAATGATGTAGGTGGTCTGCCTACCCTTTTTAAGTTTTGACCATTACAAACAAAAGTAATTGATGACCTTAACCATTTTTTATTTTGATTTTCGAACGTTTTGGTACTTCGGTAAGCATTTTTACATTGGTTTTGTAAAGAACCTATGAAACTTGCCACTTTTTGCCGGAAATTGTAGCAATTTTTATCAGGTTTTTGGCTGTGAAGTTTCTCTGTTATGTAATTTTCAACCGCTTTATTTTTATCATTTAATTTAAATTTGGTACGCCAGATGTCAAATATTTCACGATATGTGAACATAGTTCCTTGATTATCTGTAACAAAACAAACACCATCATATATCTAATATCCATATGTTAAATATAACTTACAAAAATGCAAAAAATGTTAAAATGTCTTGTAAATAATATTGTGCATAACAATTAAAACAAAGTGACAAACTTATACACTTCATCATTTTAAAGATCTTTTTAAAGTCTACATTTAGGCATTTTATTTTTTAAAATCGATCCTTGAGTTTTCGAGAAAATTGCATCTGAAAATTGATATTTGCAACATTTTGACGTCCCGTAACGTCAAAATGGTTCAAATTAAAACAATTCCTAGAATATCAAGACCTATTCGATATATATTTCACAAATCTTAACTGAAGGTTAACTTAGTTGACAGTTGGCTTACCTCTAGTTAAGATTTAGACATAATGCCATAGGATAGATCTTAGTATTTTACAGCGAAAATATAAAAGCCGTTTTGCTTTCACTTGAACCGTTTTGACGTTACGGGACATTAAAATGTTGAAAATGTCAAGATTTAGACCATTTATACCTTAATAGCTAATAAACAAACTATCTATCATCACTAAATATACTAAAATTGTTCAACACCTTCAGAAAATGTATGGTAGAAAACGTTATATCTTTTATGGACAACTTGGTACTGCACAATATGTATATTAAAAAAAAATCGGTAATTTCTCGCAAGTTTCCCGCACCTAAAATATTCACACCCACAAACATGAAAGTGTAAACTTTTAATAAAAAATATTTAAAATCAAAAATTATTAAAAATTGATAACTAATGCTAGACACTTTAAGGACAAATAAAACTTCACTCTTAAAAATTAAATGTATTTATTAGAGAATCAGAGTTACACTCTTATTTGACTATTAGAGCAATATTTTGAAATTAACTTTTTGCATATAATATCTAATAATTATCGTATTTTTAATTAAAAATTGTATTTTCCTTGGACTTGCCATAGGCACTAAAAGAAAACAGTGTCAAAAATCAAATCCACCAATAATAGACATTAATTGGCCCTAGTAGTAGACATGACTATAAAATGAAAACAGAGCACAGTTTGTGCTTTAAAATTATTAATTAAATAGGTAACAAAATACGATCAAATTAAATAACAAAAACTAATTGTTAGAAAACAATATTTGCTAATTTTATAGGTACTAAGTTAGTTTTTGGCACGTTAAGGACTTTAAACTTAAACATAATTATCCCATCAAGTTACCCGTCAACATTTAATGGAAAATTAAATTTATATTTAATCCTATCACCTGTAACAATCATTGTTGGCGCATCAAGAACTTCGACAATTTGAGATTCAGATACTATACTAATATCATTTTCATTTTCTTTAAATACAGTTTTGGTTATATCACAGCCTACCATTGCCATAACTTCAATCTCTTTGCCTAATAATTTTTGGACAATGCATACAAACTTGTGAAACTTCTTTTTCCAGGAAAGTTGATAATCACGTAATCACCCTGTGTGATCCTATTTTTATGGTGATTTTCTTCATCCGTATATGTTTTTTCTTCATTTTCACTCTCACGCTCGTCAGTTAAATCATCTAAGCTATCTCCGGATTCTAGCCATTCTTCTTCAGTACTAGAGTCACTATAGTTATCATCAGTCTTATTGGTTTTCTTTTTCACAGCCTTTTGCTTTTCTTAATCAATTTCTGGGCATTCTTAAGTTTTTTTGCTTCTTCGTTCTTCTGTTTTTTCTTCTTTCTTTCTTCTAATCTCTTTTTTTCTCTTCCTCTATTTCTTTCTTTTTTCTGTCCTTGTTTTCATAATATTGTTGCCATTGCGTGGAAGAAACAACAGAGGGTATTTTTTCTTTCTTCCTTTTCTTAGAATTTTCTTTAGGTGTTGGCCAAAATAAAGCTCTTTTAAAGGGACTAGGTATAATTTGACCCGTATCATGCGAGAGAATTTGTGAAAATTGTGACGTGGATGGCATTATCAAAGGATTTGCAGTGATAGTTGTACTTTCAGTTAACTTCTTGAAACCAGTTTTTTATTTGAGATGTCGTTACAGATGCTCTGGAGGATGTCAAATTTTGGGGCTGCCTTGTTATGAGGTCAGGGTGACGTTTTAAAAAGCTGCTATACCATCTCTTTCCTGGTCTGCCATTCTTGAAGGGGGTTTCAATCTGAAAATCATCGACTATTTTCTTAACGCTATCTTGTAAATTATCTTTTCCTATAGGAAACCCTTGTTTGACCATAGCTTTTGCCCATGTTACGAGTATTTTTTCTATATCTTCGGTCACATAACAGCTTCTTCCCATTTTGCGTCTAATAGGTGTCTTTCCCTTTACTTTGTTCAGTAAAGTTATTCGTGGAACTGCAAATTTCTTCGCCGCAGTGGCTGTTGGAACACCTCGTCTGCATTCTTTTATTGCTGCTTCCATATCGGCTTCGGAATATCGAAACATCTGACCCTTTACTGGCGGCATCGTGCTCGAACATTAATCTAAAATTATTAGACACTAATAGTTGACACATCGTATACCCTAATGGTTGGCACTGTCTTCTATTGGTTAGACTAGTGTAAAACGAGCGAAACTCAGATATAAACTATTTTTTAAGAGACACAAGACTAAATATGCCTTAAAATAAACTAATAAATTCAATTTGATGTAACCCTAGTAGAAGACACACATGTCATCTTTTAGGTTTTAATTGATTTCTGGTACTAATAGTAGACACCACTTAAAGTTGATACAAAAACAGGCCAAAATATCAGAAAAATGGTTCTAATACATCCATAATAATAAACACATGTAATCGAAAGTCACAGTAAGCAATAATCAATAATATTTAAGATAAAATCATACCTGTTAAAAGTCAGTTGCCTTAAGATAAACGTTTAGAATCACTGCGCACGTGTCAATCTACTCAAATTGTTTGTTTTCAACTGACGCCATTTTGAAATTTTCTTTGGGAAGTGTACGCAAGTTTTTGAACACGTATCATAGATGGCACTAAGTGTCTTTTACATCAGTAGTGATGTTATTTAAATGAATAATTTTCTTAAGAGGGAAGGTTTTTTCGAAAGTGTCATCCTTTAGTTCAATGTTAAGTGGAATCGCATAAACGTAAAATGTCACATATTATATTTCACTTACCTTGCATTTTAAAATATTTTTAACCACAAGAACAAATAACTGCACAATGAAGAGATTTTGTCACTTCAATTTAATGCAATAACCTGTCAAAACTAGTTAGTCCGAATTTAGCTGTTTTTAACCACAGCCTATTCCGAAAAATTGATAACATTTTAAATTATTACTTACGTCATCTGGTAGCCTAATATGTCAAAACAATAAAACTGATTTCAGTTTTGTAAAAAAAAAATTGTTTGATTTTTTGGCTTTCTGCCGCGCAATTTCGTAAAATAATCTTCTGTGCGTCGTCAAGATAAAATTAAAATAAAAAATTTAAAAATTAACTATTATATAGGTTTAATTTTTTTTTTTGCTTTTTCTTAAGGAAATTCTTAAAACCTTTGACATTAAATTAATTAGTTAATTAATTAAATTATTCTTTTGTAATATAACTTGGCGTGTACCCAAAAAATAACATCTAATCAATGAATCCGCCGAACCAATTTAGAACATATGTTCATAACATATTTAACCTTTAATGTCAAAGGTTTTCAGAATTTCCTTAACAAAAAGCTAAAAAATTTAAATTTTTATACCTAAATAATAGTTTATTTTTATTTTTTTTATTTTAATTTAATCTTATCTTGACTACGGTGGCAGACTTGCCACCGAAACTTCCATTTTAATTTTTTTATTTACTTATTTTTAATTTTTGAAATTTTTGGTTTTTTGATATAACTTGGCGTGTACCCAAAAAATATCATCCAATTAATGAATTCGCCAAACCAATATAGAACATATTTTCAATTTACCCCAAGGTTGTCGATACTGAATACCCCATAGTTGTCTTCTTTGTTTTGACTCATTTCATACCTTCTGATATTAACAAAACTTTAAGGTTAAAAACTTAAAATAATATAAGAAATCATTGTGTTTTAGCAGACAGTTATTTCTGACTAATTAAATAAGTAATGTGACAAATAGATTACGCTACGCAAATAAATTTACTTCCAAAGGGGCAAATCTGGCTTATCGAACGCGGCGCCGGCTTGCTCGCGTAATGCTTGGATCATACTTACGAAATGCGATTTGCGGAACGTGTTTAATTGGTAATGGTCAATTTCGAATGTCATATTTATTGGGACGAATAGTAAAAAGCATTTTTTACCAGCCGCACCTGAAGCAGATTTGTGTACCCGGAGAACCTGGGCCAGGGGGTAAGCGACTAACCCCAGCTTTTTTATTTACTTAGATGTGTGGAATCCGCGTTTAACCTTATAATTTTAGAAAAATAGTGGAAACCGTTTTATAACAGTAAATCAAACTGCATGTTTAATGCTGTAATATTGTTATTTTGCAATCCTTTTGTTTTATAGAGGTTTTCCATATTCAATCGACCTAGTTTATTTCCTAGTTGTTTTATTAAGTCTTTTCGTCCCAATTTGCTTTTATGATTATCAAGTGCCCACTACTTGTTAGTTTTTTTTTTAATACTATTTAAAAAATATAAAAATATATATCAATTTAATTAAAAAACCCCATGGGGCATATCCAAGTTTCGCGTTGGCAACAGTATGGCTTAATACATTTATAAAACGTATCAATGCCAGCTTTATTTGACATAGTATAGAATTATTTCTAGTGTATTTTTCTTAATTTTTATATCCTAAAGCTGGAAAAGAGAAAAACAACTTTTTTAAAAGATGCATTGCTAACGTCTTGTTTTCCCTAAAGGTAAATTAAACAGTGCCAAATGTGCATCATTTTTTGGGCAGGACGATTCATGTATTATAATTTTTTTTTTACAGATAGTATTAACAACTGCAAGCTTCTTTTTAGTAATTCACTGGTAATATTATGCCCGCTGTTAGTTGCAAATCCTTCCTTAGTGAGACATACTTGCCATGGAGCCCATCTCAAAAACTTTGTATAAGCTGGCTTAGCGAGACAATACCACCGAAATAGAGCAACTTTGATTTAAACTTTTTTAATTCATTTTATGCGCTTGCCAGCTCAGTCAATGATCTGAAAAATAAAACGGGTAGCTAATAGAAAATGTTCCCCATATATTTTCAATAAACCTGCGCTCGAATTTTTGACCCCACACTGGGAGAGTTGCTGTACACCTTTGCATATGCGCAGTTCCATAAAAGTTAGTGTTTTTCAATTAAAATCCAATATAGTGTTGGCAACATTGACAAAATTTGCAGTATTTTAATAAATATAGTGGTTGCAACACTGAAAATGTTTACCTTCATAGCAACAGGGCCACACTCATTATAATTATCAATTTTAGGCGTTCAACCAATTATAACCGCGGTAACAACTTTGACATATAATACATTGTTTAAACGTCAACATAACCGATTGGTAAATACCGTTTTAGTTCTTCGCCTAAAATTGATGAATATAATTGATAATTTGGGATTTTCCGATTGTAAAATCTAGGTAAAATTGACGCCGTCGCGTCGGCCGCCCAATAACCAACCTCTCATCTACGGTCGACTGTTATTTAGTCATTTGGTATTCTGGCTAAGCACAAGGAAAGGGCATTCTTCTTAGCGAGTCTTCGTGTTTTCAGTGGTGTTTTTAACTTTCGTTTATTTTAGTTTTGATAAACCAAAACTAAATAATGAGTAATTGTATAGTGTTGTTTTGCAGAAATTGGAAGGTTTTTCTTGTGGTTTTGATTGCAAATATGAGGTCAATTTGTCCCTAACACCCAAAATTTTTCATTTCGACCAAAGGCAAAGGTGATAACTTGGTCAAGTCAAATGAGGGAACGGCGTTTACAAATGGCACAACACGCTAAGTTTAACTAAAGGAAAACTGCTACGGCAGCGGAAGAGAAATAATAGTTTATAAATTGAGATTTAGTCCTCAAACTAGTTACACCAAAACTAATTGGTTTTATGATAAAATAAACCCTATACCAATTGATTTAGTTTTGTTGTGTCAAAGTAGTTTTAAAAAGAAAGATAATAACCCAAAAAATATTGTGCAGTTTTAAGGTTAAGTCAAAGAGGGTCCAGCAAAAAACGGAATTCAAGTTGAGATTAGTGCTTCAAAGCACTCTCGTACACTAAATTATACAAGACAAAAAAAAGTACCCAATATCAAAACCGGTTTAATTTTTAGGGACTTCTATGGAAGACGAGTACAAACTTAAAATAAAATATTTAAATATGTGTATATACCCAAGAAACAAAATTAGGTAATTGTCTAGAAAGTTGCGGCAACTCTGATTTTGCCGAAATTTGGTATACGGTGGTGTTTTGGAACGCTGATCACGAATCAAATTTTTTTCGGAAACGTTTCGATCTTGAGATATTCGTCATCATAGTCAAACTGTTCTTCTTTTACTATAATACCCTTTTTTGTTGCACTAAGTTACTGATGTAACACTAAATTAGCACACAATATTTTATTTAACTATAAAAACCCTTTTTAAAACATGTTTTTCCTATTGGTTTTTAGCCTTTTTTATTAATATAAAAAGTTTGCTTTAAATCAAGTTGCCATGTCTGAAACCATTATACACATAGATGTATGCATGGTTGCAGCGTTTTAGGGGTAAAAGATTTGGAATTTAATGAAAAAAAAAAACGTGTAAAATAACTAAAAAAGTTTTTTTATGATGTTTATATAATATTGTGTGCCTGTTAAGTGTTATATAGGCGGAATAGAGTGAAATTAAGAATTGAATTTCAACTTTGATAATGAATATCTCGAGAACGAAACGTTTCCAAAAAAAAAAAAAAACTCGTGATTAACGCCCCAAAAACCCTTGTCTACCAAATTTCCAAACCCGGTCCTGTTGGTCCCCACCAGGGATGCCAGAAATTTTGTTACAAAAATTCGAAGACCACTTTATTCCGAAGAAAAATATTGTGTATGAACGGCACAAATTTTTACAAGAAAGCAGCAAGATGGTGAGAATATTGAGCAATATATTACCTCACTTAAGAATATGGCTTTAAGTTGTGAATTTGGAGAGCTAAAAGATGATCTTATAAAAAGCATTTTAATTTGTGGAGTACAAAGTGATGAAATACGTCAACGACTTTTAGAAATGGACGAAACTTCTTTAGAGACCGCTGTCAAAATTTGCCGATCCATTGAAGAATCCAGAACAATATCCCACAGAGTAACAGAACAAGCTCAATCACAAGTCGATCAAGTAAATTCAATTAGAAAAGGACACTCTGGGCAAAAGTTTCAACAAAGTAATTTTCAACAAGGTCAAAATTTCCAGAAAACTAACTACTCCAGACCTGGTACCTCAGGAACCACACGATCCAAATTTACAAATACAGTAAAAACACGAAACAAACATGTGGAAAATGTGGAACATTTCATCCACCTAGTAAATGCCCAGCGTTCAGAAAACGGTGTAGTTTTTGTCAAAAAATTGGACATTTTTCAAAAATGTGCTTTTATAATAGGCAGAATCAAGTACATATGGTTACTTATGAAAGTGAGAGTGAAAATGAATCTTCTTCTGATGAGTTAGTTTGTGTTGGTGAAGTGCATTCAGAATATTCTACCAAGCAGTGGTGTGTTGAAATGCAAATTTGTGGCAAAAAAACTAAACTAAAATTGGATACTGGATCAATGGTAAATTTGTTACCTATTTCTATTTTAAAGTATATTAATGTTAATTTAGATATGCTTCATCAATCTAATATATATTTAACAACCTATACTAATAAAAAAATAAATGTTGTTGGTTCAATTTATTTAAAATGTAAATATAAGAACTTAGAAAATGTTGTTAAATTTCATATAGTCCAAGAAAATTCTTCTGCCATATTGGGTCTAGAAACTTGCATTTTGTTTAATTTGATACAAAGGGTCAATCAGATTGAAGATATTTCTCAAAAAATTATTAATAAAAACAGTGACCTATTCGAAGGCCTAGGTTGTCTTCCAGGCAATTTTCACATTAATATTGATAAATCATGCAAACCAGTAATACATGCACCCCGTAAAGTTCCTTTACCCTTAAAGTCTAAACTAAAAGAAACTCTTAACGACATGGAAAGTAAAAATATAATAAAAAAATTGATGAGCCGACAGAGTGGGTAAATTCCATGGTTGTTGTGCGAAAACAAAATGGCTCTTTACGCATATGTTTAGATCCAAAAGATCTAAATCGTGCCATTAAAAGGGAACACTTTCAATTACCTACTTTTGATGAAATAAGTTCTAATTTATCTGGATCAAAATATTTTTGTGTCTTGGATGCGTATAAAGGTTTTTGGCAAATAAAATTGGATGATGAATCTTCAAAATTATGCGTTTTTAATACTCCTTTTGGTAGATATAGATTTTTGAGACTACCATTCGGTTTAAACTTAGCCAGTGAAGTTTTTCATAAAAAATTTAAGCAAATTTTTAATTTTGATGGGGTTGACATTTTTGTTGATGACATTATATGCTGGGGAAATAGTATGGAACAAGTTAAAGAACGTCTTAATAAAGTGTTTGATGTAGCTAGAAAAAATAATATTAAATTTAATCGAAATAAGTGCCAATTTTTTAAAACCGAAATTACATTTTTAGGTCATACTTTTAATCAAAATGGTATACAACCAGACCAGTCTAAAATAGACGCAATCTTAAATATGCCAAAACCAACAGACAAAAAAAGTTTACAAAGATTTTTAGGTATTGTAAATTATTGCTCTAAATTTATTAAAAATGCAGCAGAGTTAACTTCACCCTTACGCGAATTACTTAAGAAATCAATTGCGTGGCACTGGGATCAAACACACGACAACGCAATTAATTTATTAAAACAAACTTTAACTAGAAAACCCGTTTTAAGATATTATAATGTTAATGAGCCTTGTACAATATCAGTAGATTCATCAAAAAGTGCAATGGGAGCTGTTTTATTACAAAATAATATGCCGGTAGCTTATGCGTCAATATCTCTTAATGAAACGGAAAAACGTTACGCACAAATTGAAAAGGAACTTTACGCGGTATTATGGGGCTGTGAACGTTTTTCACATTATATTTTTGGTAAAAAAGTACTTATACAGACTGATCATAAGCCCCTTGTTTCAATATATAAAAAGAATTTAAATGATTGCCCAATGCGTCTTCAACGCATGCTTATTCGCTTACAAAAATTTGATTATGAACTTGTTTACGTTCCTGGAAAGAACTTGCATATTGCGGATGCATTGTCAAGGGCCGTAAGTCCTGTTATTATCCCTAATAGTTCAGATTTTGATAAGAAAATTGAGGCTCAGGTGAGCATGATTCAAAATTATGTTAAAATGTCTGATAAAAGATTTATAGAGTTACAAAAAGAAACAAAAAACGATATAACTTTAACAAAAATAATTTCTTATGTAAAAAATGGTTGGCCTAATAAAATAAAAAAAATGGATGCAGTTTTATTTCAGTTTTACAAAGTAAAAAATGAATTATCTTTTCTACATGGCATATTGTACAAAAACCACAGAATAGTTGTACCAGATAAACTTAAAATAGATATTTTAAAACATTTACATTATTCACATCAAGGAATAGAAAGAACTAAGAAACTAGCAAGAGATTCTGTATACTGGCCTAATATGGCAAAAGATATTGAACACTTTGTATCGTGCTGCACAACATGTCAAAAATTTAAAAAATCTGTTACTAAAGAGCCCATGTTACCTCATGATATCCCTAATATACCTTGGAACAAACTGGGTGCTGATTTATTTACATTTAATAATAAAAACTACCTCATTGTCGTTGACTATTTTTCAAAGTTTTGTGTTATTTCGGAATATACAGGCGATACTACATCCGAAACAACGATATCAAAATTTAAATCAATTTTTGCACAATATGGAATACCTAACTTTTTAGTAACAGATGGAGGACCTCAATTTAATTCTTTAGTTTTTAAAAAATTTGAAAAAACCTGGAACTTTGTTCACATTATGAGCAGTCCGCGGTATGCACAATCCAATGGAATGGCAGAAAGAACAATTCAAACTATAAAAAATATTATGAAAAAAGCAGTAGAAGAGAACAAAGACATATATTTTTCGATATTGCAATATTTAAATACGCCATTTTGTGAACAAGGGTCTCCAGCCCAAATTTTACATTCTAGAAGATTAAGAGATGGCGTTATTGTTAATGAATCATTACTAAAACCAAAAATTATTAATCTTAAAAAAGTAAAAAGAGATTTAAAAAACAAACAGTTTAAGCAAAAAATGTATTACGATAAAGTTTCTAAGCCCTTAACTTCTTTTAAAAAAGGAGAGAAAGTGTTAGTACAGTCACAAAATAAACAATGGTACCCTGCATTTATTAAAAATAAATATCGAAATAGATCTTATATGTTAAAAAATTAGATGGTAGTACTATTGTTAGAAATAGAAAATTTATAAGTAAATTTGTAACAAATAAAAATAACAAGAATTGTAATTCACATGAAAATTTACAAAACCCCAATAAAAAATCTATTGTTACTAGATACGGTAGAATTGTCAAAACACCTAACCGATTTTCTTAGTGATATCTAATAATATATTTTAGTGTATTTTTACTTCTGCTAAACTTTAAAGTAGATAAAAAAAAATAAATAAATAAATAAACATATACATGTACGTGTTTTATTAAATATTAAAAATCTTAATACGTCATATGCTTAAAGTCATATTAAGATTAAAGATTAGTAGAAGTTCTTAAAATCTCCTTGGTAAATTAATTAGTTTAATATAATTAAGGTTTTCTTTTATTTATCTGTAAAAGGGGAAAGATGTGACATTATTTAGAAAGTATTCTTACTTTATAAAGGTATATTTTTAAGAACGTAAACAAGTGTTTTTTATAGATGTTCTTATCAAGGCATCAACATTCTTTAGACCTATGTACACGATTTGAAGGAAATAAAATTCAGTTAATTTTGCACAGTAAAAACAAGAAGTTTTATTTACAGTTTTCCGCTAGTCTGTAATTTTTAGTGCGCATGCTCACAAGGGGACTGCGCAGTGCCCACGTAGGGGTTATTGTCATTTTTGCTGTATTTATCCTTATTATTTTTCAGATCAGTGAGCTCAGGACGTTTAAATTGACTTTCAGTGTGTTGTACTACCATGTAGAAATTTAAAAAAACTGCCTGCATATAAACATTTCGGATAGGATCGCATTGTTGTTGCTTAGACGTCTCCTTTCCACATATTAGCAATAATTTCAACTTTAACGTTTTTAAGTAGCACGACGCGACTTGTATACCGAGTGTCCACGAATTAACTAGCAAGCTTGTTATTTACTTTAAAAGTGTTATACGATTTTGGAATTTATGGTTGGATAAGCTGCAGGATTGTTAATAGTTTTCAGGATATAATTAAGCTAGACTGCCTTAAAAATAGCAAAGAAAATATATTTTTTATCGTTTTACTAGTATTATCTTTAAAACTATTAGGTTTAGAGATAGGATAATATTAACAAAAAAGATTGAGAAATAAGTGTTAAGTATAAATTTAAGGGTAAGGTAGTGGATTCTACTACAGTATTAAAGTCCTTCACTTTCGAGAGTCAATTTTTGTGGTATCTTCTTATAACCGAAAATTCTTTTTTGCGGGGTTAGGATATAAGATTTATTAAATATAATTAATAAAAAATCACATTATTTTTTGTTCACCATTATTTGTTTTTTTTACCAAATCCATTAAAATGGCAGTTAACCTGATATTTCCAAACGCCATTTTCGCAAAAACTAATTAAGATAGGTAAAGTATGTGGTACATGTATTTGCTTAGAATTGCCCGTAAAATCGATTTTTAAAAGAACTATATAGGGTGTTTTAATTAAAATAGCAAAAATAAGGACACTTTCGTTTAAACCGGAGGTGCTAAATTAAAAGATAAAACATTTAAAATCTGTATCTCACACAAACATATCCCACCAAAATTTTAAAATCGTAAAACACTTTTCAAGGAAATGACAGGCTTGCTATTTATATCGTGGGCACTCGGTAAGTATTTATTATTACGTTATTAAACTAGTTTCCATAATCCTTGACAGTTTTGGCTGAGTCTTTTTTAACTCTATGTAATTTTGGTCTATTTTAAAGCGTAACATTTATTATTGCGTCTCATATTACCATTACTTACACCAGCTGCATTACCACTTTGTATAAAATAAAAAGCACTTAGTTATAATGTTTCCATTAGACAAACTAATTATTTTTATGCGCGCCTTTCTGCGACGTAAAATGAAGATAAGTGCATTTCAGGCGCTTTGTAGATTGAGTAATAAAACTAATTGTTTCTCATCAGTTGTCAAGAAGGACATCGGATATTCTTTATTGTTTTAGTTTTTTTTAGTTTTCTCTTAATGTATGTTGCTGCTTTGGGCACTTTATATTAATACTCAACAATCTGTCCATTTTCTCAAAGAGACTCAACATAGATTTAATTACAATTTAAGGAACAAAGTCAGAGTCTCAAATTTGTCAAATATATATTACAAGGTGACATGTTTCGCCGTCTCCGGCATCATCAGACCTAAAATAATGTATTAAACCCGTTACACAGAGAAATAAATAACAATAAAATCACAAAACTCACCTAACTATTTAAAACCAACAGTTACATTGACAGAACAATAAAATAAAATAATCAATACAAATCAGCTAAAATTAAAGAAGAAGAATGAGGTTGAGTAGTTAATACAAAATGTATAGGGTACGGTAGAGCGGTAAGGTAGACATAGCCTTATAAGGTTGCCCCAGTAACACAGCCAGCAACTGACATTATTCAATTTAATTCAAATTCCCTTATAGTCATAAGTATGCAGCTTTTAAATCATTTTTATACAGGCTATTCAACTTACCCTTATCTGATGAAGCTTTTAAGAGGGAGCTTAAAGCCATTAAATTATTGGCGTATAATAACGGCTTTCCAGTAAACACAATTAATACAGTTTATTTCAAATTTCTTAACAAATATAAATTGTCCTATACTATAATATATTCAACAACTAAAGAAATTTGTAACTTTCGTTCTATGACCTTTTTTGGTGGTGTTTCTCATCAACTGGCCAAATTTTTTAAACCATACGGGATCTCTATTGCTTTCAGGACGGACAATTCATTAAAAAACACTTGGTTCGGTCAAAGGATCCTGTAGACCAACTTTCTAAATCTGGTGTATATTCACTTGAATGTGGCGACTGTCCTGCAGTCTATGTTGGCCAGTCAGGTCGAAAAATATTTACAAGAGTTGGAGAACATATAAAACAATACGAAAAATATAATAACACTGATGTCTCTGTCACTAATTCGGCTTTTGCGAACCACCTACTTACATCAGGACATCACGACAAAACACCTGACAATATAAAAGTTTTGCATGTGTGTGACAAGGGAAATAAACTGGACTTGCTGGAGAAATTGGAAATTTCGAAAGCCAAAACAAGTCCCATTCTTACGTGCGTAAATGAAGTGTTCACTTTTGAACCTCATTTAATTTTTAATAACCTTAAACAATAATAAAAATTGACCCTTCATTGTCGTCGAGATGTCATATTGGTTATTCTCTTTATTTCTTCACTATAAACTAGGCCTGAGGGTCTTTCCAGTGACGAAAATTTTTGTGCGTCACGCTCCAGGGCTTGAAGCTCTTGAACTGCTCTAAAAGTTAGTCACTGGAACGCATCCTTAACAAGGAAAGAGAGATACTTTAAGAAATTTTAAAATTTCGTTGTTTTTAACCTTTCTTGGCTTTATAATAATAATAATTTCTTTTAAATATCTAATTCCATTTTAAATAAATAATTTCAAAAATTCCATCCGTAACCATAAAAAACACGTTTGAAGCACAAAAACCAAAAAGAGGGGTTGGTGCATGAGGGGCAAGGGGAAACAAAAACAGAGTAGCTTAGGTGCATAACACTTTCCGTCACTGGAACGCCATAAAGTAGAACGAAATGCTCCTGAGCTACTCGGGAGCGCTCTATTTGCGTCACTGGAAAGCCACTCTGTGCTACTGGGGCAACCTTATAAGGCTATGTCTACCTTACCGCTCTACCGTACCCTATATATTTTGTATTAACTACTCAACCTCATTCTTCTTCTTTAATTTTAGCTGATTTGTATTGATTATTTTATTTTATTGTTCTGTCAATGTAACTGTTGGTTTTAAATAGTTAGGTGAGTTTTGTGATTTTATTGTTATTTATTTCTCTGTGTAACGGGTTTAATACATTATTTTAGGTCTGATGATGCCGGAGACGGCGAAACATGTGACCATGTAATATATATTTGACAAATTTGAGACTCTGACTTTGTTCCTTAAATTGTAGTTAACTTTATGTTAATAATTTATACTTAGTTAGTACGTAACTACGGCCACTTACTTTTAAAACTAAGTAAATAATTTTTTTGTACAGGTGTTTTTTGTTTTTAATTTTTAGTGCCCAAAGCATAAACGTTGCTGTGCGAAAAATTTAATAAATAGCAATACAGATTAGCCAAAATTTGTCTAAGAATAGGATTTTATGTAACTAAAAGAATAATTATTAGAAATATGTAGGTAAAGAAGAAATAAAGCATACCACATCCACATTGTTTGGAGGGGTAAGTCAACGCCGCGCCGTTTGGAAACCTTGGGTCTACGTTTCTATAAAGACAATTTATTGTATATCAGAGCAGGACAGACAATCCCAAATGACGCAGAAAATAATTCCCACCTCTCATCGAAAGCAAGAACCTCAAGTAGGGGATGAGTGGAGTCTTTATGTTTACCGCGTTGCGCACCCTTCGCGGTTAGCAAGCGCTTCGTACGTACGAAATCAAACTGCAAGTTTGCTTTAAGTTTTTTTATTTTCATTAGGCAAAGAGACTAAATTACTTAGCTGAATCATTGCTATCTTTTAAAGTTACTTTAAAATAAATTAAAAGAAAACTCTGATGTTTTACTATTTAAATTTTGCATGGCTTCGGCGTAACAATATAAGTTAATATTCCTAAAAATAAAAACAAATTCTAAATTTCTATTAAAATAAAATGACATTCTTAAAAATAAATTAAAACGTAAGTCTTATAAATAAAATAAAACATCTCAAATTCTTAAAAAATAAACTAGATTAAGTGCTCAGAAAGGCCTCCCCTTGAGCCTCGCAATACCCTAGCGTAAAATTCTTGGCGTACTTTTTCAAGTACGTTAGGAGGTTTATTTTGACACGTGTTTTAAATTTTGAGCAACAATCCCTCCAAAGTTGGCGCCCTTTCATGCTGATGTCCGAGTATAATTTTTTAAAGTAACCCCATAAAAAAATGTCATTGGGCGCTAAATCCGGAGATCTTGGCGAATATCTTATTGTGCCTCTGGTTTCTAAAGGTATACTCAAATGTTTATTTTCTTTCGACCAAACTCCATTCGTCGAATTAGATCTTTTAGAAAATTTTCTTGAGGTTTTTGTATCCTTAAAGATTTATAGCCATGTTTTTTTAAAACATGCTTAGTGTACTTTTGGTACGCCAACTACTTTGGCTACTTTCGTACTAGAGCAAGGTTCGCTTGGTTAGACAAAAGAACAAATATTTACATTCCTTTCAAGTTTCGTTTGATCTTTCTGAAGCCACCGAAAGCTTAAGTGAAAATGACTTCAGCCAGCTGGCTGACTAAGCAGTAAGCAAGAAAGAAAGCGTTTACCGACGACTTAACCCTCCAAAACGATACCACGCTTACAATGGCATGGTCGTGGCGGCCACGATATTCCGAAAGCCTATTATTACGTTTTAGGTGGATGAAAAAAGGTTTTTTAATTATGAAGAACGAGCTTTAAATTGAATATGGCATAGGGATACAATACTGCATAATAAATAAATTATACAGGGTGTTTCAGAACAATGGGATCAACCTTCAAGGTGTGATTGTGTTTTATGAAATTTTATCAAAAGAAGTTTTTCTAAACATATGTCCGGAGTTGCTTCTTTACTGAGATACAGGGCGGTAAAATTTAAGAAAAAAATTAGTTTGTTCTAAACATTCTTAATATGTTGTGTAGAAGTTAGCATCCATATATTTATCCATATATAATTTAATCTATAGAGTCCCGTGCTTTAATTGTGATAAGTGCTACATTGGCCAAACAAAACAATATGTTAAATCGAGATTAAATCAACATAAAAATGATTGTAAAATAACAAGTATAAACAAGAAAGAACAAACTGCTCTTGCCCAACATCACTTTTTAACAGGTCATAATTTTAATTTTAATAAATTCAAAATTTTAGACATAGAAAACAATTTGTATAAAAGGTCCATTTCTGAAATGATTCATATTAACATTAACAACACCGTTAATTGTAGATCGGATACTCAAAACCTTAGCGCTCAATACAACCATCTGTTATATATTTATAAGCACGAAATATCCAAGTAGTTATAAACTGGAAATTCTATATTTGGATTATTAATGGGAAAAAATCCTAATTATATTTCTTATTAGCCTTTGCTTGTTTTAATGAAAATAAAAATTGAAAGAATTAATTAATAAAAAACAGTACATTTGTTATCATTTAAACTGATATAGTACCATCGATGCATTCCACGCACATACCTACATCTATAATATAAACAAATAAAGTTCAGATAAAATTGCTTTTAATTTTAATATTTAGTTTAGTGCCCGCTGTGATTTTCATCGAGAACGATATATTTATATGTTTATAATTTTGCTTATTGTTCGTAAAAATTCATCATAGTTGGTGTTTCTACATTTTAATCATTGTGTGCGTATTATTTAAGTTTGTTGTGTTGTGATGCTCCCCATATATTTTAATATCTATGGACTATACAACATAGATTTAGAGAGAATGACACAAACTACTTTTTGATACAAAAATAGGTATGTTGAATGTTTTATTTTGACATCGTTCTAGTGTGCTTTTTAAATGTATGTTGGGTTTGTTACCTAATATTAAAAAGGTTATAATAAAAAAAAAAAGAGGAGGTTATTTATGGGTTTCACCTGCATATCACTCTGTAAAAATTGTTTGTTTATTTTATTTTTTTATTTATTTACTAACTTTTCTATTATATCAAATTCTACTGTACTTGTATAAGATTGTTATCTGCAGTTTTGTAACGCGTTGCTCTTTTACAGCCTTGATAAAGACCACAATAAAGGTCGAAACGTCGGCAACATTTTTGAAGAAAAGTAGTTTTTTTCCACGTCCAAAACCTGCGAACTTCTCATTTCGTATTCTTAATATGCTTAGGCCGATTTGGATAAAATTTGAAACATTTATTTAAAGTAATAAGGCGCTCATTTAGCCCTAGGCATATTGTTATTATTGGGTCCAGTGGCGTCTCAGTGGGATCTCAACTTATATTATTGAGAAAAAAAGGACGCAACTGACTTTTTGGACTTTTTAATATTTTTTTATAATTAAGCAATTAATAATACAACTTTTAATCTTTTTTATTTTTTTTGTATATACCTTTTTTTTCAAAAGAGAAAAAATATTAAAGTTACTTTAATTTCTTCTTAAAAGTACCCATAGACAACATGATATAAAAAGCAAAGATTCAAATAAAACAATAATTTGCCTTAAAATAAATTAGCAGTCATGTATTTTATCGAAAATTTTCATTATCCCCATTTACTAAGATCAAATATTCTTTATTTTTTAATTTTAGATTTTATTTTATGCTGTTAAGGGATACTTTTTAAGAATGACGTGGCATTATTTTTTTTTCTCGAAGACAAAGCGAGAAAGTAAGAAAATAAAAGAGACTTAAAAGTTATATTATAAATTGCTTAATAACAAAAAAATAATAAAATGTCAAAAAAAGACAGTGTACTTTTTTGCTCAATAATATAAGCAGCGGTGCCCACTCAGAAGCCACTGGACCCAATAATAACAATATGGGTATGGCTAAATTAGAGCTTTATTACTTTAAATAAATGTTTTAAATTTTATCCAAATCGGCCTAAGCATATTAAAATTATTTAGAAAAAACTTTTTTCTTAGCTTTTAACGCCCTGTATCTCAGTAAGAAAGCAACTCCGGACATATGTTAATATAAACTTTTTTATAAAATAACATAAGGAATTACATCTTAAAGTTTAATTCCACAGTTCTCAAACACCCTGTATATAAAAAACCTCTAAGTTAAACGGTTTTATTACAATAAAAATGTTAAAGTGTATGTACTAAAACCTTAAAATAATTTGGTAAGTCCTAGCTACCAGATCGCACCAATCTTCTTATCAATCTGGGTTATTAATTAGACAAATATAAAATCTTTGGGCGTAGCATATCCAGAGTAAATATTATGATTGAACAGGTTAATGTTTTAACCTGTACGGCTCTTGTATTTGAAACAATAATTAGACCTTAGCACATGTAAGCCCATGAAATGAATTCATGAATAAATCAAAAATTCCCAAAATTTCGATTTTTTATAGCAAAAACTAAAAAAAAAAACAGAAAATTCGCGATTTTTTTTTTAAATATCTACCAAAAGTTTAATTTTTGGTATATTTATTTTATCATAGTTTATTACGTGCGTTTTGGCTTATTATTCTACAAAATATTTCTAGCTTAAAATTTACATTTATACTGTTAAAATAGTTGTTAATTAATGACAATAAACTTAAAACTCTATCTATTTACTGGTCGTAGAAACAAAATCCCTAAAAACAGTTCGTTACATGGGATAACCCCTTAAGTATAGGGCCTTGTTTTAATTTCGTGTAAACTCTTCCCCATAGAGCCTTTTTTTAGAGTCGGCTTAAAGACAAACTCCAACTAAAAACTGTACCGCAAATGCTGCAAAGCAACGCGTTGTTTTTATTGTTCTACCGTTATATTATTTTCCCATTTATCTTTAGGGCTATTACGCTGCCTCGGTGCAACTAAACCTTATTTTGTTTTACGGCCAGCACAGGCATTAACTAATTCCGGTGGGATTTTAATTCAATAATGCAATTTTTAGTAGAAAATAAATTTTAAGTTTTTACTACCAAAGCATAGGTGCCTATATTTTTTGTCGGGTTTCTAAAACCTTAAGGTAGTTCTACTGATACCACAAGAGTCAAATGAGTGCTTAAGGTAATTTGACTATACCGTGGTATTTATATTTGGCAACGCTGCGTAAAAACAATACAAATCATACGCAAAAATCTACTGCACAAGCATTTTTAAACAAGTTATCGGTTTTAAATTGTTATGTTTATTTACTAATAAAATCTCTAAACCGCGCTTATCATATCACCAAAAATCATATTTCATTAAAAAGGTGAAACAGTCACAGAAAAAAATTATTGCAAATTCTTAAAACAAAGTCAATTAGCACTTAGTTTAGGATAAACATGGAAAGTTTCTGTTGCCTAACGTGTCAAACTAAAGTAAATATTGATACATCGGATTTATGGTCGTCGAATTGTTCACTTAAAAACATTCGGAAAAAACCATGGTCTCTAGGATATTTATTATCACTCACTGGATCTTGTAACCAAAAAACGTATTGGACTGGCATCAATTTTATGTCCCCATATACCGCATTAGATAATCTTTTTCGGGCGCAACATAACCTTTCGGCGGCGTTGTAACATGTCAGTCACATAGCATATTTTTTCAATTATTTCTTAATTACTTCTATCACAAGCTTAAAAGGTCGGATTTTAATTAGCTAAAATGTTCAGAATTGTTTTTCTTTCGTTAATACAACTTTTATAAAATTTGTTCATCAATCAGTTTTTTAAAGTAAAATAAAATCTGCAATTTTCCATAAGGATCAAAGTTTAAAGTAATTATTTTATAATATTTATAACTTTTTTAGTTCTCTGTAGACCTTTAAAAATCTAACTGGCTGATATTTTTATTATTAACTTCCAGTATGCTAGATTTCATAAATCTCTAAACATTAATTTTTCACCGGTAGTACTACCTTAAGTCTTATTATAAGTTTGGCAAGGGAAAAAGCGTAATGGAGGACTATAAAGTGGAAATAAGTTTAAAAAAGTTTTGATGCCAAACGCGTTTAAATGAGATATGTCACAAATGTAAAAAAATCAAAAAGGCTTTTATGCTTTTATTTATAAGGAAAAAAATTATTATTTTTGATATTTGGGTTTCTTGTTCTTTATACTTGTTCGTACGAGTGGTCCAAAGACATTTTTAACAAGAATTATTGTTTTAATAAAATGTACCTAACTTCACGACCTCGAAAATAGTGTAGTTCAGTTAAAACTAGTTATAACAAGGCCTGAATGCCAAACACCTAGTCCTGAATAACACTGATATTGCCAAACGGTTTTTTGACAGAAAAAGTTAAAACTAGTTATAACTTTTTCTTATGCCAAACAGAGCTAAATGGGGATTTACTCAAGCGTCATAGGGACCTATTGGATTGTAAGCTTAGATGATAAGAAAAAAATGTTATATAATATATGTTATCGGTGGGGAAAGCGGCTATAAATTTTGTCAAAAAAATTCTGTCATTTTTTCGGCTTGTGGAAATCGTTTGGATCGTATTGAATTGTATATGTTTTGTTATCCTTAAATTATTTTTTTGAAATAAGAAAAAGCCACGCTTGAGAATGTCAAAAAATGTAACTTTGTAGCCCTCCGCTTTCTTTACGCCACTCTTTAAAATATCAGAATTATCCGATGTTACCTCACAAACCAAGTGTCAAAAGTTTATTGAATTTTTGTTTTTTGAAACCATTTTGTAATTAATCGGTAAATTATCACAACATTCAGCCTTAAAAAGTGTGCGAAAAATTAAAATATGTTTGCAATTTTGTCAAACTGTGCGCAGGACATCACATGCAGTCGAATTTATGAGTTGTTTAATTCTATTCAAAAAAAAAAAAATATATATGAAGGCAGAATTTTTTTTACTTTTAAATTGGGCCAGATATCAAAATTTGGTCTAGCTTGATTAGGAAGATATAACTAAGATTACTGTTAGATGTTAAATTTTTCATGTTTACTTGGCCCAGTGCAAAGAAGGCGTTAAAAGCTTATTTTCAGATGTAATTTTCAAGACCCTTTGATTCTTTATTTAACGCCAGACACACACTTCCCAAACGCCATTTTACAGCCACTTCTCTTTAGTGCGCGCTTCTGGATTTATTTAGCCAGGTTTTAGAGAATGTACTTAACCTATTTTTACGCAAAGCGGCCTCTAACCATGTATGCTACCTAGGCTTGATGTTTGAACAATCAAGGTAAATGTAATGTCAAAATATATTTATTTGTCATGTGGTTGTCATTTAGCTAATAACATTTTTTGTACTCTGTACCTTATTGCGTGTATTTTATTTTTTGTGGGTCAGGTGTTTCCGTTTATATCCTACTAGGGGTATAAACGGAGAGAAAAAAGTTCTAATACTGTTTTTTAGTGGATGATTACCGGTTAAATGTTAATAATGAAAAACTAAAAGACCTAAATAAAGATTTTAAAAAATTTAACCGGGGTTAGCATTGCCGTTTTGTGCGAAAAATTAGTGGATGGTCACCGAATAAAATTTAATAATTAAAAACTACAAACAGTAAAATAAAAATATATAAAAAACCTACTTTAAAAAGATAAATGAACCTCACTAAAAATTAAAAAAATAAATTCATAAAAAATTATTCCGGGAAATAACATATGGTGGTAAAGTAAAAAAAAGGTTTGCTTATTTAGTTATTAACATTTAGTAGTTTAGGGAAATGTTAACACCCTACTTTTTTATTTTTTCTGTTTCAGTATTTTTAAATTTTTAGTAAGTATTATTTATTTATTTTTGAAGTCGGTTTTTTTTAAATATTTTACCTTAATTTTACACGACCTCTATGTCTAGTCTCATTTAAAAGTTTAGGGAAGACAAAAAGGTTAGTGCCTTCATAGTACCTGGGCCACGTGACCACCAAAATGTTTATGTCTATAAATATTATTTAAAAAAGAAAAATCACTTAAAATTTTAAAATAAAAAATAAAGTCTGGTAATTACCTATGGTATTAAAGCCTTAAAATCTTTTGTGTATTTAGTTCTTGCCATTTAGTGGTTTAAGGAAATGTTATTACCCGACTTCTTTTTTTTTTTTTTAACGTTATTTTTAAATTTTTGGTGAGTTTTATTTGTCTTTTTAAAGTAGGTTTTTTTATGTATTTAGGTTACTGTTTGTAGTTTTTAATTATTAAATTTTATTCGGTGATCATCCACTAATTTTTCGCACAAAACGGCATGCTAGCCCTACTAGGTATAAGTTCGGTATTAAAAATATGAACTATTAGGTAAATCAAAACGACATGACAAATAAAAATATTTTGATATTATATTTACTACCTTAATTGTTCAAACATCCAGCATAGGTAGCATATATCTACTAGAGGCAGCTTTGCCTGAAATATGAGTCTAGTAGGTACCTTTGTCTCATAACGATCCTAACTGGGTTTTTTTTATGGGGCCACCGCGAAATGGTGTGTACATACATAAAAAAAAACATATATGTAATCTCCTCCTTTTTTGAAGTCGGTTAAAAGAAGTTTGGTTAACATTCTTTTATTAAAATTTTACCTTATCTGGATATCTTGTCAAATATTTAAAAGATAGAGAAAGGGGATGACAGGACTTAAAATATCTTTACTTTATCTGATCTAAAGCAATTAAATGCAAAATCGAACATAAATTATAGAGAAAAAGGCAAGTGGCTGCAAAATCGTAATTTTAAATATATTTCTTAAGTTTTTATTTTTATTTAAAAATATTGACAATGACAACTAATAAGTTTTACTGCTTTTTTATAATTAGGCATTTTCGATCGAGTAGAACCGAAATATAAAAAGTTTCGGCCTAATTATTCTGGTATTTGATGAAAAATAGATAAAATTAAACACAGATATCTCAGAAATGTCTTAAATTATATTTACCGTTATATTTAGTTAAATTTATAATACTTTTAAAATACAAGAGTTTTTGTTTGAAAGTTAAAACTATTTTTGTTTAGGTAATTTTTTCTTAACTTTATTCGTTTTTTGAGATATTTACCCAAATTTTGGATTTTTATACGGACGCTATATTGGATTTTTAAATTTTTGAAAAAAGCTCTTTAAAAAATCATTTCATTGATGTTTCACAAGTCTAGGTTTTCGGATTGCTTAAGCTCTAAAAAGGATAATTTTTGTTTATTTGATAATATGCTTATACTAGACTGCGTAATGGCCGCCCCATTTTATAAAAATCAAATGATACGCATCCGGAGCAGCATTAACCTAACCATAAACATTTAAAATTTATACATATACACTTATATACTTCCTAACATTAGCTTAAACTGATAATAATTAAACTCAACTGTAAAACAAAAATGTATCAGTAAACAAGAAAATAAAATCCTTTCATTTTCCACACATTTATCGTATTTTTCCAACTTCTGCGGGTTACTCGGCGTAACGTGTTTCGGTAGATGGAAGCAAACACATCCATACCCTGTGTTTTAGTTGCAGCCTAGTTTCGGGCGGAGAGAACTCGTACACTTCATTTTTGCGTGTCCCCATAGGTAAAAACCAGGGGGTGTGATGTCCGGTGATCTAGCTGGCCAAGCAATTGGAGCATTTCCTCGTTGTATTGCGAGGCTAATTCTCTGAGTTATAAAGCTTCTAGCATTTTTAATTTTGTAAAATTACAAATGTTTGAAATTTGTTTTTGCCTCATTACCCCAAGGCCCAAAAGTTTCAACTGCGAAAGGAACAAAGACAAAACGGTCCATTAGCTCTTCATATTTTTGTTTTTCTGATTTTCAGCTAAACGTGCAGCAAAACCAATTTCTTCTCTTGATTCGTTAATAATCTGCAAGAGTATGCCTGCACGTAGCATCCCACAATAATGCCTTTCCACTCTTCCAGGGAACTAAAGTCATCCCGTCAACGCGTTTACCGTCATTTCGACAAATGCCGGGTGGCTCTAAAACTGCTGGGAAATTAATTGTAATTAATGGTATTTCTAAGGACCTCCATCACCTCACTGGTACTATGTGCGGACATCCATCTTGCTGAAACCACAAATTATTAATTTCATTTGGCGGACCTGTATTTCTAATGGCCGGTAAAATCTGTTCTTCCCGGAGTAGCAAATACCTACATCCATTTAGAGTTTTTTAAAAATAAATGGTCTAATTAAACGGTTGGCTAAAACAGAAAAATAAATGTTTTGTATAATGATTAAACATAAATTAAAGGTCCATTTTAAATTACCTATTATGCGACACCCGACATTAAAGCCAAACCTTGTTTGCAGCCGTCTTTCTTTTAAATTATGTAAATTTTCTGTATCTTAGAAGTGATAATTGTGTATTTGTGTATTAAAAATTCCGCAACTTGAAAACCGGATTTCGTCTGCCCAGAGAACATTGGGTATCTGTTGACTTTTTGTAATAAACCATTGACGAAAGGTGATTTGTCTATTGAAATCATTCCCCTGAACACCCTCGACAATACGTGGTTTATATGGATAAAAACGGTGTTTTTTAAAGACCTATGCATAGATAACTTAGGAATTGTTGTCTGTTCTTTCACTTTTCTAACCGATGTTGTGGAATCATCTATAACGTTTCCATTATAATTGCCTTTCTTGCTTCATTATTTTTTGTATTAGTTTTGGGATTCGGTTTAACAAAAGATCCATAGACTAACAAGTGCGCAACTAAGAATCTAAAATGTTTTTGGTTGGGTTGTTGCCGCTCAGGAAATTGTTCTTCGTATGCAAGTGCTGCAGCTTCTGTATTTCTGTTAGATTTTAAATACATTTTTAGCATATCCACCTTTTCATCATTGGAATAATTAAAAGCCATTATTGCAAATACCTAAAATAATCAAAACTGAATTTTTGTTGAAGGCGTTTCTAACCGAGAAATAAGATGCACGGTAACTTTAACATTGCTAATGTTAGGAAGTAATAATTTTGCAAATAGCATCACTTTTTGGTATAAGTTTTGAATTTCGCTCTCACAAAAGATCCATGGGGAAACAAGTTTATCACTTAAATCTTAAATGTCTATGGTTAGGTTGAAGCCGCTCCGGATGCGTATCATTTGTTTTTTATAAAATGGGGCGGCCATTACGCAGTCTAGTATAAGCATATTATCAAATAATTACAAAAATTATCCTTTTAAGAGCTTAAGCAATCTGAAAACCTTGACTGTAAAGTGTTCCAATAATGTAGTAATCCTAAAACCGTACAATTGGTAGTTTGCGAGCTACAGGCAAAAGTTAAAAATGCACCATTTTCGTTTTTCCTAATTACCTATCTGAAAAATCATAAAAGATAAATAGAATCTGAAAGCAGACCTAATTTTACAATTAAATTGGTTACAACTTTCCTAATTTAACCAACACTGTAGGTCTCATGGTTCCCGAGTCACCAACACATTTAGGCCCAATTTGGGACACACTATTATAAATAAGGTAAAAATAATCATTTATTGCCTGCAATACAATGGACATATTAAAGAAGTAGTTTTTTTGTAAGTTTTTTTTTTTTGTTTAAAGATATTATAAAGAATTGGTGTATTATTATGTTTAGTATTTAAACTTTAAATTACCAAAGATGACGATTATGTTACTATTTATAATCTATTAAAGACAAACGGTAACAATTTGTAAATTAAATGAATTGTATGAGACGATCCCAATTTTTTTGTCGAGACAAACAGTGCCTTTTTTAGAGTTTTTAAACTTATGTAATTTTCTTTTTTTCAAAAACTGTTGCTCTTTTTGATGGTAAATTTATTCAAAATCTTAAATCCTTTCTTTATTTTTTCAAAAAATTTCTTTGCCATTTAGAGTTCGATATCTCAGTGAGAAGTGGTAGCTAAATGAACAAGTTATCTCATAAATATAGTGGTAAAAGTGATTTTTTCCAAGTTCGTATACCAAAAGAAAAAAACTGTTGTTTGCAAAGTCGGGTTACTCTCAAGAGTTCAACGTGACAAAGTCGAAAGAATCATTACCTTTATCGCCGCAATTATCGTTGCTATAAACAATTGACACCACATTCACTTTTCACTGCACGCTCACTCAAGTAGGAGAGAAACAGATGTCGAACGCTGTTAAACATGGAGAGTGTGCCTCTTGGTCGCTCGATCCGCGCTCTCGCTTGCACTTCAAGCCTTAAATGGAACACGGGAGGTAACGCCACGTGAGTCATGTTTTTGGTGCGTGCAGCCAGGTCTATCGAATTATAAGACGTTGTCACGTCAAAAAGAATTTAAAAAACTTTTTTATGTATTTATTTGTATGATTGCGCGATTAACGTATCTTTAAAAATGTTTTCATTATAAAATCTCAAAATTGAAAACTTTGCCTTCAAATGTTTTTCTTTTTATATTTTAATACGACCATTTTTAAGCGAAATACTACCACCTAGAAAACATTCTTTCTAATTTTTTTGGATATATTCCAAAATAAAGGTAAAAATATCATTTTAAATTTTTGACTCGCATAAGGTAAAATAAAGTACATATTTCTGACCTAGTTAAGGAAACTTTAGGTTTCTCTGCTAAGATTAGTGTACACATTTTTTATTTTGTGTAAATTTATTGTTTTTCAATGCCTTTCAAAAATTCCATGAGTTGAACCCACAAAATATATTTGACCTTATTCAGAGATAACATAGCGCTTGTTTTCTTTTTCTAAATTTTCTTCATTTTAAGTTTAATTATTTGTTTGTACCTAATAAATTAGTCGGATATTGCGATGACTGGCTTTGTTTTTCTACTCGCTTTTTGAATTAATTTTGCTTTTTAGAAAATTAAAACGTGATTAAATGGTATAAAAATGTTCTGATAAATAGACTAATAATGATGCACAGAATGCACACTTCGTAACAATTGTGAAAAGAAATAAGTAAGGTAACAAGTATTAGATATTTTAACCATATTTCTTAAATTTTTGTTAAAAATACGTAACAAACAAATTAGAAATAACCTAAATTTACCTTTGGTTTGGCAATAAGGCAAAACTACATTAGAATAGAAAATAATAATGTATTACAAGTCTATTTGATTTTTGCGGTTTATTTAACTTTTATTTCTAATATCTTTTTTAAGTTAATGAATATATCTAGTAACCCTATATGTACTGATCAAAGAGATATTTTTTGTATCAAAAACTTATAGGCTAGTAATAAATTTTTAACTTTTTAAAGCTTTTTTTCAATTGCCAACACAATATGTTAAGCAGCTAAAATCAAATATATATATATATATATATATATATATATATATATATATATATATATATATATATATATATATATATATATATATATATACTAACGATATATGACCGATGTTTAGTGGAAGTATGGGTATATATATATATATCCCCTACTTCCACTAAACATCGGTCATATATCCTTAGTACATAAAGTCAAATTACTTACCAAAACAAGAGCAATTTGCAACAGAACGTCAGCTATTGTAACACTGGACTATGCTTTGGCGGTTACCAGCATCCCCTTTTTTTTAATTCATAGTTTGGAATTTCTGAACAATTTTTCCAAGTTAGTACTAACAAGTTATTATTTTTTAAAGCTTTATTTTGACGAGGCGACCAACTTTTTCCTTACAATTTTCGTTGGTGGTAGCATACAGCGGTAGCAGAGATTAACTATTTGGATTTGATAAATATCAAAAACCAGGATGACGTACCACGCAATTTGTAGGACCATGTGGGTGTTAAATTATCTAAATATTATTTATTCAACAAACAAAAAATAGCTGCTTAGTAGTTATTTTTTACGACATCCTTAACCATACATGTTGGTGGTAGGGGAAACCCTATATTTTTAATGACAATTTTATTTCGGTTTATTTAGATAATTAGGCAAGGCGCAAATTGAGACACGTATAACGCGTGCGACGCGATGCAGAACAGCACGTACCATTGTAACTTATGAAATTAAATTATACAGCGCAAATTGACTAGCGACGCGTCTACGAAAGGCGTTGATTTTTGTGACAGTGACATTGTTTCTTACGTCGCACGCGTTAGACGCTTCTCAATTTACGGCTTGCCTTATCTTAAAAATTACCAGAAAATATCTCTGTTTGTAATACATTTTTGATACCTGTCAAATCAACACACTTATTTCCTGCTACTCCTGTAAGTTAGCACCAACGAAAATTGTTGGAAAAAAGTTGAGCGTCTCGTCAAATGAAGCTTCACGAAAAATTAGCTTGTTAGTAACAAATTGGAAAAATTGTCCAGGGATCTCTTACTATCACATCCTAATTGGGTAAAAGTTGTTCTATAATAGACTTGTCACCGTTCTAAGAGTTTTTCGCGGAAAAAGTAAATTTTACCTTAGTATCCAATAAATAAAATTCCTTTTGTTAATTTTAAATTAGGCTTTGAATATTTTCCGTTTTAAATAAAAGTATCAGTTTTTATTTTAATAATAAAATTTAATAAATCTAACTTTTAAAAAGTAATAAGGAAAACTAAGCTAATTACAGTTTTGCTACCTAAATCCAAAGGTAATATTTTAACGACATTCGGGATACTTTTAGGTCTATTATTCCTTTTATGAGGTCGTAAAGCCACTATCCTATTAAAACAATTTATCTAGCTTTGCGGGTTGAAGAGATGGAAAGACTCATAACGGCTTATCTGACGTACGCGGATAAGTGGTTTTGCAGCAACCGTATATACTTAGGACAAGCAATAAAAGGGGTTGTGTTGCCGGTGGAAGCAAACTTGGTTTAAAACTTGAAGCAGGCTAATAGGAGCCTTCCTCTTAGTCACACCTGACGGGACTATTTGTTTTCCTAAATTTTCCATGCGGACAGGACTATAAATCTTAAATATAGAAACTAGTTAGTTAAATTAGTTAAACTTAACAAACTTGCAATAACTACAGAAACAAAAACATTTTTAAACATATTTAAGAGATGGTAATTGATTTAAATGCCAAAATATAAATTTTTGTTTTTCGTTCAAGAATATGTTCTATCTGGCAGCCCCAATTTTCCACTTTAAAATTAAAATGCCAATTTCACCCTAAAAATTGCAATCGAAATCCAAAGCCGCATATAGACGTGTAATGCAACGTACAACACAACATGCAATGTAACATGTAATGCAACAAAGGGTGTTAATGTCGTTGCCGCAAACTTTCCTGCAAATAGGAATATCCACATTTCAAAGGAACGTGTAGACCAACTAGATTGTAGATCATATATGGGCAACGGCTGGCCCGCATGGCCGCATTTTTGTCAAGCTAAGTCTACTGTTTTATGTATGTATATCTCTTTGTTTAAATTACACAAATTTTTCCACTTATCTCTGTTCCCTTTATTCTAAACTTTATGTATAGTGTAGGTAAAACTCTGGACACACATAGCCGCCCAATGTCCCCCAAGACCCGCACCGTAGCACAACTGTGTCTCGTATGGTTTGAAACATGTCCATCAAATGAAACCATAGGTGGATGTGATAGCGCCGATGTTCCCCGAACTAAGTTTTGATTGTACGTGCGTCACCTTTTATTTCAATTCATTACCTATAATTAAAACTTCGTGGTTAAAGGTTAGTTGCTGTAAATAAACAATACAAGAAATTGTAATTTAATAGGTATTAAGAAGTGTAAAATTAATTTGTATTGTTACATCTTCTGAATAGTATGTGAGTAAAACTTACAAATACATGGCCAGTTTTTGTTTAATAAGTTTGTCTTTAATTAATATTTTGAGAAATCAAATTAACTAATGTTTGTTTACTTTTTAAAATGCGGTGCGGGGTATGTAGTCAGGCACGGAACGGTGATATTAAACCTACGGAATTTAATTACAACAATACATTTCGAAACTGAGACACGGCCGTGCTACGGTGCAGGATTCGGTGTGGTTTTATATGGCCAAACCTAAAAATTGTTTTACCTTATTTGTAAAGATTTAATTTATGATTAGGTGTAATTAAAAGCGTGGTATATTTGACTTATGTATATTACTCCAATTTTTGCACCGCATCCCCATAAATTTTACCAGGGAAATGACAACGGGCTCGTTGCGGTTATGTGAGGCTCGACTTTTACGCGCAACAGAACAAGCAAATCTTGTTGCATTGCAGGTTGAGGCTATTCGTATGCCCAACATTACATTTTTAACCTATTTTATTCGTTTCTGGGGACTTGTTATTTAGTGACCAACATAGTGATAAACGATATGCAAAAACATTTTTGTTTTAATAAATTCTAAAAAAATATATTTGTAATACAAGTTTTTAAATAGATTTTTACTCATAGCGAATTATTGTTAGAGTATACGAGGTTGATTAAAATTAACGAATGTATGTATAGTACCTTTATTTTTAAGCTGAAAGAAAAACGCTGTAAAAGTTCTTTACAAATAAAAGCTGTGCAATATTTTACTGGTTAAATATTCTATTCAAATATCGTGAAACTTACTTTTTTAACTTATGTATCTCTTGAAGCGATTAAATGAAACATAATAATTTTTTAAAATAATCTTTATTTAACCTTGGTTTTTTTTTTAAATTAAACAATAAAAATATTTTTAAACATTTAAATTTATTAAGATCCTTTAAAGAAACGAACCTACAAATATATATTTTTATCTGAATCAATAATTAGGCCTAAATTTAAAAATAAATTTTCGTAAATGCTTTACACTTTCTCCATTATATTAAAAAAATGTCTTCTGGATATCTTATAAAAATAAAATTTATTTGGGTAACTAAATAAATAGTTTTTACATAAAATATTAATATATATATATATAATATATACTTAGGATAATGGCAATATGAAAAAGACCATTGCCTTTTATTAATTATTCACACAATTAGGATTATGGCAAAAGGAAAAAAGTTTATCAGATTATTGCCTTTAATTAATTATGCACACAACTTCTCAGCTGTCCTATCTCTGTCTGTTATCAAGTGTTAACTACACGAATTTTAACAGCTACTAGTTTATATAGCTTGGTAGAGCTTTCACCCGTGAGACTGTTGATGCTGTCAAGTGTGGGGTTGTTCACTTGGGACGCTATTGATACGATTTAAAAATGGCTTCCAAAGAAACGATATTTCCATGGGTCAATCAATTTTAATTTTTCCAAGCGCGAAATCACTCTGTCTTTGTTAATAAACAGAAAATATGATGGATTCAAGTGTTTTCTTAGTCACTTTTTTAATAATTTGTATTAAAATAATTTCTTAAGTGATAGTTATTGTGATTATTTCTGCAATTTATTGATTTTTTATTAGTTCTTTAAGTGATTTAAAATAAGGCGTTTTTTTAAATTCTTTTGCTGCCTATGCAACAAGAGTATCAATAACTTCATATGACTAAAAACGCTTCTATTTAAATAACTGCAACTTTAAAAATTTATATACCCATATATTAAGAAAAAAATAAAACTTTTTTTCATAAAAATAGCTTAAGGATACGCCCTTAAATTTTCTTACCGAAATTATTAGGAAACACCCTGTATATTTAGTCAGAGAAATAAATTGTCGCACCGTATAGTGGGAAGTCCAAGATGGTAAATTGGGATTTACTCAAGTGTCATAGAGACCTATTGGGTTGAAAGGCTTAGGTGATAAGAAGAAAAAATATTATATAATGTTTACCTTTTCATCGGTGGGAAAAGTGGCTATAGACTATTAAATATGTCAAAAAAAATCTATTATTATTTCGGCTTGTGGAAATCGTTCGGGTCGTATCGGATTATATATTTTTCGCTATCCCTGAATTATTTCCTACGCTCGAAAATGTGAAACTGACGTTTTTTCTTTGAAGCCCTCTGTTTTCTTTACGTTATCATCAAATTATTTGATTAGTAAAATACAGTGCGGACGTAAAGGTTGGAATAAATTCATTTAAAATTCAAGGGTACGTTTAACTGAAAACGCTCGACACGTCGATTTTTGTTTTTAGCTGTCGGTTTTTAAATATAAATTTATGTATACAGGGTGGCCCAAAAATAAGTTACGGTCATTAACTTAATTTTTTAAATGTAAACACCTATTTTTTATTTTAGATTTAGGTTCTACATCAAATTCTAAGTACATTTCATGTACCATGTCTTATACCTACACTCGACCGTTGACGATTGAACACAATAAAAGGCTATTTTTGGAAGAGTTATTATACACTGTTTAGCATGTAATTAGGTTACCCTATCTTAATCTGACGCGCTTGACAATTTCTGATGGATATATTTTTGTTTTTTATGATCAAAATTTATCAAAATAAAAATGGCGTGGTGGGTATTGGGATTCTTAGCAAATAATTGCGACCATTTGAAATCCTTTTAGTTTTATCATAACTGCGACCTCAGTCGACCTAGTGTTACAAAAAAAAGAGTGTAGTTGGCTTTTAAGTGTGTCCGTCGCACAAACAGCAAAAATACTTAGACAATCATTATTTTTCTTATTAAATTATGGTGTTTAGGATTGTATGTAATATAAATTTTACTGCAAGCATCAAATAAATGCCAAAAAAATATGTTCTATCAGACAGTTCGAGATTTAAACATTTTAAAAACCTAAAACATCTAAGAAAATAATAATATTTTTACACAAGGATTTTGAGATTTAAATATATTAAACAATTTCTACAATACCGTGTATATCCTTGTATTGACATTTAAATTTAGCAATATCAAGGCGTTACCGATTAGGGTGAAAATCCCCATATGATTTGCCTCGATTAATTTCCATAGAAACTACCTCTTAGGTAATATATATATATCTCTTTGTATCAATAAAGTTCGCTTTAAATTCAATCTTATGCTTTCTTATAAGATTAAAGTGATTTTGTGAAGTTAGAATGGTTCCATATAAAATTATGTGTATAAAATTATACTTTACATCAGTTCAGTGGTCTGGTAAATAACTTATCAAAATAGACACGACTTTTATATGTTTAACACAATAAATTTAAATTAATAATATTGTGCTGTTTTGTGTTAAAAATTTGATTATTTTCTTGAATATTAATTTTGCATCCGACGAAAAAGTAACGTTTTAAACTATAACCTAAAAATATACAAAATATACTTTAATAATATTGTTACAAATCCCTTTTTTAGATATTACCAGAAGCCTCATAATTTTTTGATTTAAAGGTATTTCCTGTAAAATGGATTGTTGTGTTATAATAGTAAGGGAGCCCACGATGCTAAATAGGGATCTACTTGAGCGTCATAGAGACCTATGGGGTTGCAAAGCGTAGATAATAAGAAGAAAAATGTTATACAGGGTGGCTTTAAAAGGTCTGTACAAATTCTACCATAGACTCCTTGGGACAAAACAATTTACCTCAATTGAAAACTTGATAGTTTGCGAGATACAGGGTTTTAAATTTCTATTCAAATTTAGTTATTTTTAAATTTTTTGTTTATTATTGGACATTTTTTACAAAATTTGGCATAGGGCAGTTTTTTAAGGTAAGAAATCAAAACTAACCTATATATATATATATATATATATATATATATATATATATATATATATATATATACTTAAAATATTTATATCACCAAATGGAGTTGGAGTGTATTCTGAATCTGTTTCTTCTTGTTGTCTTAGAGCTAGGCACTGATCACAAATAGTTTTCATATGTTGTTTGCACAGTGTCTGTTTATACTCAACACAAAAAAATTGATGTCTTAAGCCCATTTCCACCAACTGTTTTAGGGGATCCTTAGCGCTAGGTAGGAAATATTTATACATATATACTTAATTAACATATAAACTGCTGCTCAATTTAACTGCAACTAGGATTTTTTGGTAAATTTCCAATCGATAATACTTCGAAATAAAATGCAATAACCAAATGCGGTTTTAAACGTTTGTAGGGAAACTTTTTAAGATAAAAATGGCTATTCTATGGCTATGTTAATAAGTAATTCGTGTTATTTTATGATATTATTTAATTAACTTAGAATACACGTTAACATTTTATTATATCTTAGCATTAAAATATAATAATAACAACATACAGGGTGTTTCAAAAATCATGGATTTCACATTTGTATTTTTTTTTTTTTTTGAAAAGCAAGGTTGTAATCTTTAAATGATTTTACGAAGAAAGTTCAAATAAACCTATGTTTTGACTATCTTAACTTTTAAGGTATAGGGTGGAAGAACTAAAAATAATAGCTTTATTATTATTATAATATTTTTATAATATCTGTGATACCACTCTAAAAATTTTAAAAAATTTGGTACAGAGCCTCTTCACATTAAGAGGTATTTTTTGATGTAAAATATATTTTTTTATTTATTTTATTGGCGTTCTAGCGGGATTTAAATTAAATAAAAAAATATTATGCCACTGCTTTTTTAAAACAAGAATCATTTTAATAATTTTAATTTACTTTAAAACAAATTTTATATCTGGATTTCCTTTCGCCGACAAATGGTTTTTGGTTAATAAAATATAAATCATTTCCTCGCTTGTTTATATGGCTATAAAGTGAATATCGTAAGAAGATGCCTTTTTGGTGTTTTTATTTTATTTTACTTTTGAAATACTATTATAACAAAGTCTTCGAAACAAAAAATTAGGTATCTTCTGCCAGATTCCTATGATACCCATATGAACAAGCGGAGAAATGTTTCATATTTTATAAACAAAAACCATTCGTCGACGATAAAAAGAAACAAAATATAAAATGTGTTTATAGGTAAATTAAAATTATAAAAATATTTTTTAAAGCAGTGGCGTACTATATTTTTTCTTTAGGTAGGCATTCTCTGTCTAATCCTTATCTGGTAGTATTTAACACACTTAAACTCAATTTAAACGTATATGCACGACGAGTATAATAAAATGCTTACATACTTTCATCTTTAAAGTGTAAATACATTATATACTATACAACTAATTAGGTTCATTACGGTTAAAAGAAAATTTTACCAAACCTAACTGTCATCGTTAAGACCCTACTGAGTGATAAATGATGCTTTTATTATTTTAAAGACTCTTTTTGGCTTGCCTGCAGGGCGAGCGTTTAAATAACATTTTGTTTTTTTTGAAAAATTTAAAGAAAAAAGGGCTGCTGCTTTTACTTATTACACAAAAGAGTAACTACTGCTAGCTTTAAGTTGATGATAAACAACCACTACAATATACAAATCAACAAAAGTTTATTTCTCTGAAAATTACACTCACCCATTTGTTTACTTGACAATTATCGCTTGATTAAAGCGATAATTACATAGTAGAAATCGAAAATTTCACTGTCATGTTTTTAATTGTTAAATTTGACAACCACATTTTAACAACAATTTTGTTTATCCAACACTTACATATAATATCTACATAATTGATCAGATTTTGAGGATATAAAGTGTACTATAAGTCACTAGTGGGCTAAAGTACCCTTTAGCTCACTAGTGAATTATAGACAATACAAAATTTTGTTGCTGGTGTTGACAATGACAAGTAACAAATAATGGATGACGTTTTCAAATTATTTTCGATATTAAAAACGATTTATACGAAAGTGTTGGATAAAATTTTGTATTAGACACGTGAGTTATTACATATAAGTCACTTAAGAAAATTACTTCTCTCGCCCTTCGGGCTCGAGAGTTAAACTTTTCTTGCGTGACTTATATGTAATATAACTCACTTATCTAATAAATAACTATTATTTAATATGTCAGTTTGGCATTTCATCAATTTTGCAAACATTTTTGCACTCGTGCATGAAAATAATTTAGCTTTCAAGTGTAATGCCTTTTAAAAACTACTCTCGTTCATTTTCATATTTTGGCGAAAGATTCCTCCTCCTTCGGAGTCGGGCTTTTTCGCCAAAATATGAAAATGAACTCTAGTAGTTGTTAGGCAATACGCTCCCAAGCAAAATTATCGACATTTTGATACCTCCGTAATAACCAAGGCGCGCGCGTCACAAGAAGCTGTGACACTACTACAAAAGCAACGCGTGCACGCGTAGACGTGCGCTGTTTAATTTGATTTTATTAGGTTACAAAAGTACGCGCTGTGCTGTGTCGCGTTGCACACGATGCACGCGTCTTAATGTGCGCCTTGCTTGTTCCTTATTTTAGTACTAAGTTTTGGATTTAAAAAAGAGGTCGTTTCCTAAAAATAAAGAAAAGTCATTTGTTTGATGAACATTTCAATTTGTATATTTTTCTTGTGACTAATGCTGATACTAATACTAAAATTTAACTTTGATTTATAAACCTGGCCTAAAATTTACAACTGTGGTAACAAGCCTTCGAATGTTGTCTACTGCCACTCTTACACGGTTAATACTATTGTGTTTGGTGTTTAAATTAAATTTAATTTATTAAATATAAAAAAATTGGCAAATTCTTCGTATATCAAAGGGATTTTAATTTTTTTCTTTTCAACGGTGCTTTGTTGAAAAAAGTTAATAGATTAGATTTGTTCTAAATTCCTTGAGGATTTCAAAAATAATTTTTATTAAAAAAAGCAGTGGCGCACCACTTTTCTGGAAAATAATCCATACTATATGGTACGGACGCCACTGGTAATATATCACATAGAAAATGTTTTTTGCTGCTTTAAAGCAATGTACCGAATACCAATTAAATATCTATAGTGGTTTAAAAAGCAGGAAACGAACCCAGTCCGCCTGCGTAGCAGGAAAGCAAACTACCACTGAATCACATTTAGTTATGGAAGATAAGCGGCTACAAACAAACGAACAAACAAGGTTACAAACTTTACCTTTATATACGGCGTGTAATTAAATTGATGGGCTTAAAATACAGGGAATGATTCCTAAGCTAATTTTGGAAACAAAAGTTCATATGAACATATGTCCTGAACATCTTGACTTTTGAAATGAAGAGTGTTAAAATTTTTGAAAAACCAAAAATTTCGAAAACACCTATTATTTTAGTAAAAACTTTTATACTGAATATAAACCTTATTTAAATAATTGTTTATTCTGTTTGTTACATAATTGCTAATTAAAAACTAAAAATCTATTTTTTAAAAGAAAAAGATCCCTCAATGGTCTAAAAATATGCAAATGCCCTTAATGTCAATGATAATGTTGCCAAATTAAAACAAAATTGGATAAAGAATAGTAAGGAATATTAATTTCTTTTTTAAATTTTAACACTCTGTAAGTTAAGAGATTAGGCACATATGTTTATATGGACTTTTCTTCATTAAAAAGCTAAGGAATCATATTTTGTATATTTAGCAATCAATTAAATAACACCTTGCATATTACTATAGACTAGAGCTAGAACCATTAAAATTTGGTGCATTAATTTCTGAAGCACCCTGCATAAACTCAAACCACCTATTTTTAAAACCGAATTAGTTTTACATGATATATAGTTAAATTAGTTGTCGTATTTAAACCCTTAAATAAACTCCTGATCCATTTAAACAAGTTAGTAAATATAGTTTAGTTTACAATAATATTTTAACCAACCCTTTTGTTAAAATGCAAATTAATATTTTAATGTAAAATAAATTAAGTTCATTAAATTAAAGCGGGCATTTTGTTAAACCGCACTGTTATCATTAACACCCTGCTCGGTGCTAAATGCTTTGTTAATTTCAGGACACATTCCGGCTTTATACACCTGGAGGCGGCGGATACGGATCTTCCGATTTGTCACAGGAGGAGAAGGATGAACGAGTAATCCGAAGTAAGCCTGAAAAAGTATTTCTGGAACGAGGTAGCGTCTTTGAATACAGGATGGCTCAAGAGGGCGTGTAACATCAGAAATTGGTAACATTGAATTTGGAAATGATTAAACTTATTCTTATTGCAATTAAATTACATGCATTTTACAACTCTAAAAAGTTTTGAATTAAATATAACTTTACAAGCAAATACAGTTTTTTTCATTTAAAAAAATATATATTTTTTTCATTGTTTGAATAAAGTTTGTTATACAGTGTGTCTACGTAAGTTGGCGTAATATGAAAAACTTTTTATTACTTAGTTAACCAAAATATGGTAGGTTCTCTTAATAAAAAGTTTAGCATTGTCCGAAACCTAAAATACAATCATCAGATATTAAAGTGTGTCAGTCAACTACGAGGTTTGGCCAAAAATGTAATTTTTGCTCAAGAGTAAAATACCTGAATTTTTGATAATATCGCAATTTATTATGAAGAAAAGGTGTTAAGAATTTAAAGTTACTTTTTAATATGCACTTTTGTTTATTTAACAAAAAAAATGATTTGTTTTTCTGTAAATATCAAGAAAATTTAAGTTTGTACATTAGTGCTTTGTACGGTCTTCTTGTTTTAATAACAATAAATTTAAATAACATATTTAAAACTGTTTTATGACATTTATAAATATTTTTATGTAGTGCACTAAACCTAAATTATCACCATTATCACAAAAAAATCAAAATCTTATTTTTTGGTAAATAAACAAAATGGCATATTTGAAAGTAATTTTTAATTCTAAATATCTTTTTATTATAACAATTTTTAATATTAGCAAGCACGGTAAGATTATATTTGATAGGGTTGATAAAGTGGGCCAAAATAATGTTAGTACTTCATGTAAAAAAGTTCTATCGCGCTTCGTTAAGGAGATACTTAATATCCTTATACTAAGATTTATTTCCATAGGTAAACGGCTCGGCTGTTCAGTAGGTCGGGGTTATACAGTGATAACATATGTTGTTTTTTTCATTTTGGGCAATGTGAATAAAGCAAAGCAAATGCTTTTACTTGAAATAAAAGGAAATTGAATATTATTAACAAAGCATGATCAAAATAAAGACAGGCCTATAGTAATAACATTTGTTTAACTTTGTTTACCTGACCCTTTATGTATGCATTTTTGAGGTGACAAATTTTACATTTTGGTTGGACGTTTTATTTCTTTATCTTTTTTCTACGAAAAAGGTATACTTTATTTAAATTTACATATATCTTGGACCATTTTTCATAAAATCGCATTTTAAATTCAGATATACCAACATTTTATATCTATGTAAAAAAATACATTTTTTAAAATTATTAAAATGTAATAAAATTATTAGAAATATTGGTTGTGAGCTTGTTAAACCTCATAATTCAGATGGGAATTGTTTTTATAATTTTATCATATTTTATTAATTTTCTCATAAAAATTGATTTTTTCTATTACATACAAAATGCTAGTATGTCTGGACTTAAAATTAGCGTCCTTAAAAAAACCTGTATTCTACAATTGATTAAAACGGCGTTGCCAACACTTTCAAGAGTGGTGAGGATCTTCTCGCAAAAACGTATGTAAAACATATTTATTTTAGTAAATTAATTAACAATACCAAGTTCTTTATGTGTCTGCTACTATAGGAGTTATTGCTTGTTGACACCCGGTATAACTTTAAAAGAAATATAGTAATGGAGATGCTTTTTCGTAGCCTTAGATTTTTAAAGTTTTATAAAATTAATTTTTTTGTAACCGTAATATAACAAATGTTACTTTTAATTCTCATGCAGTCAATTTTTTAAGGCTAATAAATCCGGCATTTGTTTGAAAAATATCCAATGCTTATCTTACATTTATTTTAAGTGAAAAAATTTATTAAAAAAAATAGGGTTTTTATAATAGGTGTCCGATGATTAATGACACACAAAAAAACACAGATGCCTTATGCTAAAATATGAATATAAACTACACATACCCATATCCAAAAGTTGATACTAAGGAAGATACAGGGTGTAAAAGTGAAAAAAATAAAATAAATATATTTCGATGACTTTAATACGTTTTAAAAATATTTTAATAAAACTCGGTATCTGGAGGTATTTTGGCATGAGGTATTTAGATCTGATATTAATTTTTATTTTTATGTACTGTATGTACCATCTAAGAATCTAAGTAAACCAGTAAAAACCAATGGTTTCTACACAAAAAAGGTATACTTTGTAATAATGGCTCTGAGCAACCGTTTGTATGATATTTGAAATAAAGTTGTTTGATGCAACCAAAAATGCCTTTAAAAACAGCGTATTACATAACTACAACTTTATCATTAAAAAATCATACCTTTTTGTACCCTGTATCTTTAAAGAGATAATTAAAATCTAATATCTTATTCGGAAACTAACAAATTACCCCAAAAAAACTAACGTTTTTAATTATTTTGTACGATAAAAAATAAAAAAGTTAAGGGGGTGTAAATTTACAACCTGACATCTGGTACATATACAGGGTGTCCGCTAATTAATGGTACACAGAAGAACCATAGATTTCTTATGTCAAAATATTAAGATTTAACCAAACATATCTACTAATATCCAAAAGTTGATAATAAGGAAGATACAGGGTTTCAAAACAAAAAAATATTTTAAATTTATTTCAATAACTTTTATTACGTCTTTAATATTTTAGTGAAACTCGGTATCTAGGGCTTTTTGACATGGGCAATTAGGATTTGATATTAATTTTTATATGTAAACTGGCGGGGTTAGCTATACCATTTAAATTTTTCTAAAATGTCCTAACTTTTTGTAGTACTCTGTATGTACTATCTAAGTTAACCAGTAAACTCTCCCATGCTTTTTACACAAAAATAATACTTAATAAAAATGGCTGGATATATATATATATATATATATATATATATATATATATATATATATATATATATATATATATATATATAAATATATATATATATAATTTATTTAATATAATAATTATTACATATAAAATTTTTTCTTCAAAGACTTTTTATTTTAAAAATAGTACACAAATTTAACTATTAAAGCTATAGAACTAAGTTTGCTAAATTAATTTCCATTTCTTTTAAACCGCTTTAATGTCATTTACATCCCCTGTGCGAAACGCTTAGTTTAATTTCAGGACACATTTTGGCTTTATGCACCTGAAGGAGGCTTATACGAATCTCCCGATTTGTCACAGGAGCAGAGGATGCACAACAGATCCAGAAAAAGCCTGAAAAAGTGTTTCTGGGTACGGTATTTGTTGTAGTGTTAAAAGTACATAATAGGAAAACAGGTGTGCTGCTGAAAGAATTGCTTGTAGAAAATAATTTTTAAATAGGTCTAGTTTTACTGTTATAAAAATGTGTCCTGCATTTTTTAGAAAGATATAAGTATATATATATATATATATATATATATATATATATATATATATATATATATATATATATATATATATATATATATATATATATATATATATATATATATATATATATATATATATAATTGGTAAAATACGTTAATTTTTAATTTAATAGGTTTTCTAAAATAAAATATTTTATTTGATGAACTGTAGATGAGATTTTTAACTTGCTACATATTCAATTATTCTACTAAGATGATTTAACATTTTGGTGGCACATGCTTTGTTATCTACCACTGGCAAAATAAAACTTTTAGCTTAAAATGCAACTTTGTTAAAAGAATTTAATCTGTCATCCACTTTTAACAGAATGTTAATAAATTTTTTCCGAATATTTTAACACTTTCTGTAGGACAATTAATATAATTTATGGTTTAAAAAGGCAATAGTAGTACTTTTTTAACCCACGTAAGTAAAACGCCAATTCTGCCTCTACTAGGTATGTGATCTAAGACCTTGACCAAAGAGTAAATATATTTTAACAAGAGATGACACTCGACGAAACTTCAAAGGATTTCGCCGACTTCTCCCATTGGCCTTGAGCCATATTGTCGGACGCGCCAATGTTGCCGGCATTACTTGCTTACGTTGGTTTTTAAAGAATTTGTGTTGCTTGCCATTTCTTTATCAGTTTAATATTTTTACGTTAGTTGGGATTTAAAACGTCTTTATTTGCTCTGATTTATATAATGATATGAAAATATTGTGTAAGATATAAAATAAAGCCATATTGATACTGCAAATTTTTATGGCTTGCCATTTCTTTGTCAGTTTAATATTTTTACGTGAGTTGGGATTTAAAACGTCTTTATTTGCTCTGCTTTATATAATGATATGAAAATATTGTGTAAGATATTAAATAAAGCCACATTAATACTGAAAGGTATACAGGATGTTTCTAAATTTGCTTCAAATATTTTAGGGTAATATTATTTAGATTAAAATAGGACTTTTCTTTTAATAAACATTTGTTTTTTAAAATGCGTCCCTCTGAACCACAGTTATCGTAAATTGCAAAAAAAACAATTATTTTGAACTGTGGCGACATTTTCGCATCACATCTAATAAAAATTTGCACAGTTTTGTTACATTACCAGTGAATATTCATTGCTTGTTCTAAAAGAGGTAAAATAGGTATAATAAGGATTAAGGGAAATAAACACTGGTAATGACAAACACGTTATGTGTCCGCTAATTTTTTAAGATACACCAGCAAGTCGGCCACAGCAAAATCCAAATATTTTATCTTTTTTATATTTCTGCCAAAACAAACGTTTTTCAAAAAAGTGGTACCTTTGCAGTTGAACATTTTTCATTTATTTACTATCCTGTTAAGAAAATTTGATTAACAAAAAAGATTAGTTTTTATAGAAAAAGATAGGCAATAAGACAATAAATATAGTATTGTAAATTGGTTTTTAAAAAACATAGGAAAAAAATATGTGAATTATTGCAGTACACCTCTTTTAGAGACCTGCTAAAAAAATTGGCGTTTTAAATATATATAGATTAACAAAAAGATAGTTTCGGCCATGCCACACAAGCTTTTTGTATCCCGAGAAAAACGCTATTAACAAACAAGTTAAATTTGGTCTAATTGTCCTAATTTAAAGCCCCCTCCCCCAAGGAGCCCAAAAAGACCCCTTAAAGATGGATTCTTTGCTTAAAGTAGCGCCTACGTAAAGGCCTTTTTTTGTTACAAACAAGCCTAGGCCGCTTTGTTTACTTACCTGGTTTCCATTTTTTTTTAGTTGTGGCTTTTTTGGCTGTTGTCCCCCAAAATTACTATCTGCGTACGGCCCTAAGCGTTTGTGTAACATTTCGCTGTTTTGCCAGTTTTTAAGCATGATTTATTTTTAGGCTTTAAACTATGCAGAAAGAATAACGTTCTTTCATAAAATTATTAATAAAAAGGTTGTCCTTGTAGGTAAGTAATAGTTATTTGTACTAGCTGGAGCATCTAAAAAAACTCTTTTCTCTACACTGTATTGAAAAGAGAAGTTAAACTAAATTGTTTATAATTTTTAAAATGCATTGGAGAGGAGTAAAAGGAGTTTTGCTAAGGGTAAAAATAACTACATAGGTATAAGCTTTGCATTCCCTTGCAATGCACCAGTTTTTACCACTCCTATTATTATCTTTACTCTCCATTATTACACAAAACTAATTTCAAATTTCTACTTGCACAAAAATTCCTACGTTGCCACTATGACCACACGAAGCACAAGGTAAAATATAAAATATGAGACGATTTCGGCCCGTTTTGGTACCCCAGTTTGGTTGGTTAAATGCCTACCAACCAATTTCGGGTGTCAAAATAGTGACATCACGCCAACTTTGGTACCCTGTTTGGTTTGTCAAATGCTATACCGTGGCTTGTGGGTCGGTAGATCGGTTTGGTATGCTCTCATCCTTTTCTAAAGCTGTTGGTCTTACTCTAAATTTTATTTCTTTAATAATAAAACATAATATTAATAGTTGCAAATATTTTAATTTAAATATTGCTGTTAAATAAACAATTTTATAAAAACCAATAAACCGTTAGGTAGGTTCTTCTTCTATTTACCTACCAAAAATGTACCAAACGAATTCGGATGCTACCATACACTGACGTAACGGTTGTGACGTAAAACATACCAATTGTTACCTACCAAAGTCGGAGTACCAAAACGGGCCGAAATCGCCTATGATTGTCGTCGACCGTATTTTAAAACTCGATCAACCCTCGAGAGTCAGGTACCTACTCGCACGACCTGTTCTTTGTTAGACGACCCAAGGTAAACAAAGATAGATATGTATCGAACGTCGCATAGTAATATGATTGCCGAGCCACGTGCTTTGTCCCTTTAACAGGGACGCCTTTTTCTATCTCTGTCATATTTTATTTGCCTTGTCTGACTGTCTGATCTTGTTAAACTATTATTAATCTTTGCCTTGACAGCGGCAGTACTGCCTCCAGAAGCTATATGATCTACATGTACGTACATTTCCTGCCAATTTTCCCAGGATCTCAACATTATATCCTGATTTAGTTTTAACAGGACATACGCCAAAAAAAAAAAAAACGGCAAAACATATAATTTTTTTAAGCCAGTTAAAGAAATATATCACAACATTCAAGTTTTTATAAGTATGCAATTTTAGCCTTATATTTAAATATAAGTGTTCTATTTTTTTGTAACAAATTTGTGGCAATCAATCATACATATGATTTTCAGGGTGTAGTCAGTAATTTGTTTAAGAGGGGGGCAGGCAAGTAAAAACTTATAATATAAAAATATTTATTTAACACCAAAGTAACTATTATTGTCCAACCTTAAAATTCAGGTGAACATTTTATATTCACAAGTTAATTATTAATATAGTCCATACAAGACACCAATAAGGATATTCAATAATAGTACTTTTTTGAACTTCCATTGCCTTTTCTTTTAACTTTTTATCACATAAAAACGGTTGGAACAGATTTTTTTAAATTTATGAGTGATTACAAAATTCGAGTACTACTTTTGTAAATTACAATACAGGGTTTCCCACCGGAAACTGCTGCGATTGATTTCTCTGAAAGTTGGCTTTGGAAAATTGGTAACATTATAAAGTCGGTGGGGGACATACGACTAAAATATTTTGACAGCTCTACCACTTCCTGATTATACCGGAAGTTAATGTCAACTTCCTTATTTTAAATGAAACACCCTATATATTATATTTTTTTAGATTCTGCGTAAAATTCTAAACATAATTTATGTATAGTGTTCTATACCTAAGTCAAACCGTTTTTGACTTATGGCCTCGAAATGCGGCGCCATAGCCAACTACCCGTACTTTAAAGCATTGTGAAAATAGATAAATATTAAATTGTTAATATTTCAAAATCTATAAATTTTTGGAATGGACATGCTTATATAAACTTACCCTTATTTTTGGTGATAAATAGGATAAGGTAAAAGAAGATGGGGGTTTTCATTTTAATAAAAAAATACTTTTAGGGTTTTTGTACTTATCATTTTTAACTATTATTTTTGACCACTCTGTATTTCTTTATTGTAAAAATATCAATACAGTCTATTAAAGAAGTTCTTTCTCTACAAGGAACCCAACTCCAACTCATATTAAAGGCTTTTGTTTAGAAAACATTGATGGTTATGTAATAGCCTGCTAATGTCATTTTTAACATAAAAGTCAAAAACGGTTGAACTTGGGTGTAGAACACTATACATAATTTATGTTTAGAATTTCATGCAGAATCTAAAAAATAAATATTATATAGGATGTTTCATTTAAAATAAGGAAGTTGACATTAACTTCTGGTATAACCGGAAGTAATAGAACTGTCAAAATATTATGGTTGTATGTCCCCCACCGACTTTATAATGTTATCAAATTTTCAAAATTTTCCAAAGCCTACTTTCGGAGAAATCGATCGCAGCAGTTCCCGGTGGGCCACCCTGTATATCGGCGAATACCACAGGATTTTAATTAAAATTGGTTTGTGTGCTAAGAAATAGTAAAGAAAATTAAAAAAAAATTTAAAAAAAATTGCTTATAAATAATTAGCTTTATAGTTAACAAATAAAAATTAAGCTAGCTTCTTAATGTTGTAGAAGAATTTTGTTTACTTAAAAATATTCGTCAATCTATTAACTAAATGAAGGCGCAAGAAAATTTTGGTGCTGTGTTACCAATAAATTATTAAAGATTTAAACGCCTAATGTGCCAGACACCGGTTTTATTTAGCCTGAAGACCATAGAAGGTAGAAGTACTCGGCGTAAGAGATAGCGCTCGGAGTAGCGCTTTTGCCATGGCCGATGTTTAGTACATTTAATTGCTAATTTGGCTAAAAAAAACCCGTCTTCGGCGCATTAAGCGTTTAAATCTTTTGCTGGTAACAGAGCATCAACATTTGTCTTAAAAATATAGTACTCCGACTAAAAATGATCTGGAGAATCCAAAAAACAAAAATATATAGGGTGTCCTATTTAAAAATCAAAAGCTCCAGTCATTTCCGGTGGAACGGGAAGTTGTAAAAGCCTATCGTATACACCTAAAAATGACTTTTTGTTAGTCTAACAACCCCAAGTTTCGTCAGTATCGATAAAAAAATAAAAAAATGGCAGCTGGAAAGTGATTTCGTGGGCACCTGGTATATCAAAATATTATTTTGATTTAAAATAATACTGCCGTCCTAAGCCAAAACGCATCTTTGAAAATGTTCATTTTAAGCAACAGAACAAACGACATCGACACTCGACTACTGAAAATAGAATAAATTTAATTTTCTTAATGAAATACAGAGGAAATTAAAAAACCGCCTAAATTAATTAGTGTTAAAACATCTTCCTAATGGGATTTTGATTTGATTAGTTAGTTTTTAGAGTTGGGCCCTACTAAAAGTTTTTGTTAGTTCTGGTTAGTAACAAAGCACCAAAATTTTTTTGTGTCATCATTTAGGTTATAGATTAACGAATATTTTTATATAAACAAAGTTCTTCTACATCACCGAGAAGTTGGCTGAATTTCCACTTGTTTATGATAAAACTAATTGTTTTTAAGTAATTAGTTTTTTTACGTAAATACTTTTTTTCTGTTTCTCCACTATTCCTTAGCACACAAACCAATTTTCATCAAAATCCACTAATTATTTACTGATATATTGTAATTTACAAAAAAGTACTTAAAATTTTTAATCACTCAAATGTGAGTTATGATGACATTCTGTGACCTAAATCTTGCCTTTTTATTATCCATAATTAATTATTCATATTTTTTAAAACAACTATTTAGTTAATCAAATGGTTTCTGCTGGAATATTTTTATGATTAACTGTTGATTTAAGTAAACCATTTTTTACATCCTACCAGTAGTATATCATCTTGTTGTTGTGGAAAAAGGGTTTTCATTTAAATCACTGAAAATTTTGTTCAAAATACTACACTCACACAAATTTTTAAAAACCATTTAGGGATTTCTTTTAATCTAGGAAGCTACCAAAATATGTTAATAGATACATTAACACCGAAAAGTCGATTTTTAGTGGCCCGCTTAATAAATTATGTTAACTCACAAATAATCATATTTCATACACAAATTTCCACTGGCCTTAATATAACTATTTATTTTTTATTTTTTATTTCGCCGTTACTTTATTGCATACTCTATAGGGGAGGTCCAGGAAGCTTCGCCCATTAAAGCAAATTTAATAATTGTAAAGTGTCAGTAACATATAGGTCTATATTAAAAAAGGTGGTAATTGCTCAAATGTATCTTTTTTATTATTTTTATAAGGTATGCTTAATTTTTGAGTTAAGTCAACCTTTTCAGTAAAAAACTTTACATTTTCAAGACCCAACCAATGGAAGGAGATGTTCGATATGTTGGATAAGGCCGCCCACCCAGGGTGCACAAAGGCGGCCACCAATTAACTACATTTTTACCATAAAATAAATTATTTTGAAATGAATTAAACCATATAACTTGTTTCTAATATTTATTATAAGTCCCAGACAAATAAATTTTTATAAATAATAAAATTATGGGCCTATAAAACCAAATGGTAAAACCCAACATTAAAAAATAATATTTTTATTATATTTTTAATAAAAATATTATAAATAAACTAAATTGTTGTTAATACTAAAAGAAATAAATATCTATACAGCTAAATAACAAAAATATGGTTTGTTGCCACCTTAGCCTGAGCCATTTTCTCTGGGCGGTCTTACCCGATAACGCTATTGTTTCCTCTATAATTGCAATTTTCCTAAAAACCTTACACAACAAAATATTTGAATAATGCATAGCAGAATGAAATCAATCACCCACATTTTGATAATATATTAATGATGCAAATTAATACCTATGTATCGTAGTAACGTTTGAATTTTCCCAGAAAAAAAAATACATTAACCCACATCCAAAACGTTTTTCGATTACTAATGATGTTAAAAGCATTTTCGTTGAGCTCAAATCAGCTAAGTTAGTATTTTATTTAGCTTTAATGTTTGTATTGAGTGATAGATATCAGACCGATTAAAGGTTGTGCTTAGAAAGCTTGCTGGGCGGGGCTTCCCCTATAGGTTATTTATTATTATGTTTATTAACATAGCGTATTTAATAAAAAAGAAGCTTAGACTCAACTTTTTAAAGGTTTAAATAGCTGGTTAAAATTTCAAAAGTTTAATAATAAGGAAGGACGACCTGCATTAAATTTACATTACCATCATCACAGGCTTTTTAATCTTTGAAACTTTTGTTTCGCGTCTCTAAAATGCTTTAAACTTTGTTTATTATTTTATAAAGTAAAATATATTTTAGCCCTTAAAAAATGTTAAAGAATCATTAATTTAAAAATTGGGTTTGTCTTATTCTGCAAGTCGGTTATTTTTTTAAGAAGTGGTTTTTAAAATTTTAGTTAGAATGTATGGGTTATATATAGGATGTTGATATTGTTCCAAAACACCTCGTATAAAAACACGTGCTTCGTTTTTATACCTTTATTAACAATGTAACGTAACTATGGTTACAATAACGGCAAAATCTTAAATTGTCACTGTCTCGAAGTTTACAGCACAAAAGTCGAATATGTACTAACTGATCCGAGGTTTCCCGTCGCCCTTTTATAGTATGGTGAAAGAGTAAAGAATGATCTAGAATATTCGAGAAATATCGTGAAAATTCCATAGTACATGATGGCATAAAAGTTATTAATGGATAATTCGGGCGTTTTCGGAAATCTTCGATAGTGATGAAAGAACATGGAAAAATTAAGGTAAATTATTTAAATAAATTAACAAACTAAATTAAATGATCCTAACTCTCTAGAATTCTATAACCTAAACACATTTTTAAAAGTCTGTAACAATATATAATGTTTAAACTTTTAAACTCAAGTCAAAGTCAAAGTCAAAATATGCTTTATTATCCAAGAAACAAGATTTTTATTGACAAAGCGGTGTAGAAATATACATTAAAGAAAAAAATCATCCAATGCAAACAAATAGACATAAAGACTACATAAAAAAGTTAAAAAATATATAAAAATGATGAATAATCTAAAACTAAATGAAATACCCTGTCTATTTTAAACAAATGGATTTTATAGACAATGCTGAGCAAATACATGTGTCACACGCTGTACCTATCTTAATTAGCTTTGTGAAATGCTAGGCTAGCCAAAAAAAATATAAATTTTTTAACATTTTAGTATTATTATGTTTAAACATTATATAGTCTAAAATCCAAATAGAAAGCTATCTGTACTAATCTGTTTACCGAATAATATCTTATTTTTTAAATTTAATATAATATTCAAACAAAGGTGTTGCTACAGAGTTGCCAAAAAATAGTGTCAGGGTGTATAAAAAATTTGTGGTATTATTTTTTTAATATCAGTATGGTCTTGACTATATTTTTAGGCAACCCTGTAGCAATACCTTTGTTTTAATACTATATTTAATATAAAATAGTTTGTATCCGGTAAACGGATGGATGTAGGTTGGGCTTCGTATCTTAAACATTATAGTAGTTTTACTACCATAAAAAAGTGTTAAGTTCTTAATATTATTATAACTTAATTAAATGCAACTTATATATTCCCTATTTTTTAAAAAAATACCTATTATAAGCATCTTACTACTTTTTGGGATTTGAAAGTATATTTTTATTTTGTTTTTTTCTAATTTCATTACCCATGTATATGCATGCATGCATGCATATGCATTTAGATACCGTATTGTCAATAACTCAAAGTCTATCGGCAAGTAAGGCAACAACAAAGAATGTATGGTGAATCATCCAAAACGAAATGTTTACATGCCGGTATTATGTATTTACTGTCTCTTTTCCTTACATTGCCTATGTGTTATGTTATTTAGCTGATCCGGTATTTAAGCCATTCTTATCGCTAATACACTTCTCCATAATATAATACATAATTTCGGTATATTTTTAATATTTTTCAAGCACAGCGCATTCACCAAGCCGCTCGTCTTTTGGTGCCTACGATAATAGAATGAAAGAGACAAAAGATCCCTCACCCACCTATTATACTCGATGGCAAAAATAAGAGAAATTATAAAAACTCAAACAAAACACCGCTATTTTTTTTAAAGTTTGTGTCAAATTGGTAGTTTTATTAATGGGATGGCAAAACATTTACCAGTTTGCCCAGTGGATGTAAAGCTATCGTTTTTAGGTTTTTAAAATATATTGAACGATAAAAAACACAATCTTATAACTTACTAAAAATTTGCAGCAATAGTTGAGGTTTACGTTTACAAACATAACCTGTATAAACTGTACCTATTCTGCCATCCTAAGCCAAAAGACGCATCTCAATATTTCAACTTTGCGTAGGAAATTGAGATGCGTCTAAACCGATTAGGATTCTATTTTTTTAATGCGTCTAGTTTTGTTATCAATTTTAAGGCACTATGGAGTTAAAATGCGTCTTTTTGCTAAGAGAATAGGTTAAACATAGTATCTAGCGTTCTTAAGAGCCATAACATATAAATCGAATACGTCTTTTGACTTAGGACGGCAGTAGTATTTTATATCAAAATAATATTTTGATATATAATTATAAATATATATTTGTGTTTTTTTGTTCCAAAACTTAACATTAAGTGTTGCATATTTTGCCAGTTCCCGTAAATAATTTATGAATTGAAAACGCACATTGGCGTGTATATTTCAAGCTTCATATGTTGTATACAGGGTGTTTGTTAATTAATGGTACACAGAAAAATTGCAGATTTCTTGAGTCTAAATATTAAGATTTAACAAATCATACCTGCATATGTAAAAGGTGGGCCAAATTCCCCGCTTTTAATAGGAAACTCATGTTTCTGTAGGTTTTCCAAAAACTGACCCTCATTTGCAAGACTTAACTTTTAAGCCAAATTTACTAGTAAAACCGCAATTCGCTATCTTGCGTCGTTTACTCGCTTCAGCGTGTTTCTTAATTTCTTGCGTTTTCTTTTATCCTTTATAACTTTTTTATTTTTAAATATTTTTAATTCTGTAAAAACGTTTCTGCAGTAACTTTATATGCAAATTGCAGATATGATTTGCAGTCTTATTTCTAGGGTGGCACATTTTTGACTTATTTATTTATTTTTGAAAATTTTCAATGGAACAACCTGTATATTTTTTCTAATAAAATGGTTAAAAAATTACCGTTTCAAAAATGTGTTACACATTTCTTCTCAGCCGTTTCGGGGATATGGCATATTTTGTAATTTATGAGTGATATTGGTTGGATAGTAGGTCATGAAAAAAAAGAAATTATGTTTTACTTTAAACAATCTTGTTATAACTTTTGTTTTTTAATGACTGCATTGACGAAAAACCATTTTTTAAAATAATTATTTAGTGCAAATAGGGGTTAAAAATATTTTTTGATATTTTAAATTATTTTGTTAATATTTTGCCCCAGGAACTTTTTAATTGAGTTTTATTAAAATGTTAATATTTAACAAACAACCATAATTTTTATATTTTAGTAAATTAAAGGTAACCATGGAAAACAAGTGCCAGCTTTTAGCTAAAAGGGTTAAATTTAGCTTGTGTTTATTTTTTATGGCCATCTTTTCCATACCTGAATGCAAAAAATAATGGTTGTTTTTTTACATAAAATATTACGTATTTAAAAACCTGATTAAAATGTTTTTAGGGCAAAATATTATCAAAATAATTTACAATACTTATAAAATAGGATTATTTTTACCTTTATTTGCGTTATTAAATTATTAATAAAAATGGTTTCCCGTCATTTTATGGACTGCATAAAAAACAAAAGTGATAACAAGATTGTTTAAAGTAAAACATAAAAAATTTTGTTATGGCCTACTATCTAACCAATATCAGTCATAAATGACAAAATATGCATGATGTCAGCGGCTAAGTAAATAAAGTGTGACACATTTTTTAAAACCAGGTTAATACTGAAAAAATAACAGGGTGCTCTATTTAAAATTTCAAAAAATAAATAAATCAAAAATGCACAACCCTAGAAAAAAATATATCTGCAATTTGAATAAAAAGTTGCTGTAGAAATGTTTTTACAGAATTAATAAATATTTAAAAATAAAAAAGTTATAAAGGATAAAGAAAAACGCAAGATATTAGGAAACACGCTGTAGCGAGTAAACGACGCAAGATAGCGAATTGCGGTTTTCACTAGTAAATTTGGCTTGAAATTTGAGCCTCGCAAATGGGGGTCAGTTTTTTTGTAAAATGCACAGAAACATGAGTTCACTATCAAACGCGTCGAATTTGGCCCACCCTGTACATCCAAAAGTAAGGAAAGTACAGAGTGTTGAAGTTAAAGAAATATATTTAATTCATTTACATAATTTGTGGTACGTTTTTAATAGTTTAATGAAACTCGGTATCTATGGGGATTTTTAATATGAGCTATTCAAATCTAATATTATTTTTTATGATTAAACTTGAGAGCGTTACTTACATTAATAATTTTTTTAAAAACGTTCCAAACTTTCTGTGCTACTTTGTATGTATTAGCTAAGTAAACTGATCAAATGTTTTCTACACAACAAAGGTATAATTTGTAGGAATGGCTCTAAACAACCGCTTTCAGGACATTTGCATTTAGGAATATGTTTTTTTTGTGTAAAAAGCATTTTATTGGTTTACTTAGAGCACAAAAAGTTGAGACGTTTCATAAAAAAATAAATAATGTAACTAGAGTCCCCTAATTTACACATAAATTTTTTTACCAGATTTTAAAGCTTTTTATAATTATGTCTTAAAACCCTTGAAAAAATAAGTTTTATTAAAATTTTATATACCTATATGTACGAAAAATTATCAGAGAAAATTAAAAAAAAATTGTTTGGTTTTTAATTTTTAACTTTTGGTATATCTTTCTTATTATCAACTTTGAAATAAAGCCGCATAAAAAATGTATTACTAATTACTGCTCGAATGTTTTGAAATAAATCAACAGTTTATAAAGTTTTAAAAACTTCTGTCATTTCTCCCATAAGACCTGTTAACGGTGATTGTTTACCACAAGGAGAATCATCGTAAGCTCCAACAAAAGTTAAAATAACATTTAAATTCGAAATTACGCTTTGCTAAATGGAAATTTAAAATGGATTTGCAAGGTAACTACTTTATATTTTCTAAAAGCCTGGGAATTGTTCCTAAAATTAAGTTAAATTATTTTATTGGGATTTAACTTTCCAAACACGCTCAAGTTATGTCTTTGGGGATTATGTTAATCACAAATTTAAACTTATTGCATTCAATAATTGTAATTAAAAAACAAACATGTTTAGTAAACAAGTTGTGTTAAAATAAAGTGTTTATCTTTGAGCTGGTTTAAATTTTAAATGATTTATAAATAAAAGGGAGCACGACCTACATATTTACATTAAAATCATTATAGGCTTTTAAATCTTTTTTTTTCTTTCGACTCTAAAATTCTTTAAACTGTATTTACTATTCAACAAGTAAAAAATATTAAAACCCTTTTAAAATGTTTAAGAAACATTAAAATTTAAAATTACGTTTGTCCTACACATAATTTAAAGTGGGTTTGGAACTATACCGGGTGCATACAAAATTACTAGGAAGCCCTGGTGCAACAGCACAGCCAACAAACAGCCCTCCTTCTCACAAAAAAGTCGTGAAACCAAATACCCTAATATTTTAGTTCCTCATCTCCCGCAGGATCCCCTTTCAGTTTGCGCCCCGGAAATTTGTACCACCTTTAACGCCCTCTCGTCGGGCTTGCCTGTCATTTTTTATGAAATATAAAACAATTTAAAAATTTTGTTGGTTTGTATGGCTGAATAGGATGCAAATTTCTGATGTTTTAACCCTTGTGTGGCACTACCAGTTTGACCGGAAGTGCTTTTAACTTTGCTCTTTTCAATGAAAAAATTCTACTTTTAAAAACGAATTCTACAGGCAATTCTAAGCAAATACGTTTGCCACATGTTATACCTACCCTAATTAGTTTTCGAAAAAATTACTACTGATATTTTAAAAACTATTAGGTATAGAAATATAATTTAATTACCAAAAACGATAATTTTAAATCTAAATTTTCACTCTTTTTTAAAGCAAATTAAAAAATGTAATACCTTTTAGATGTTTAAAATAAAACGACATTTTACAAACTGTTTTTACAAACATGTCTCTAATCGTTCTTGAATTATCATAATCCCGGACTTTTTAGTTTTTATAACTTCTAAACCTCTGTCATTTCTCCCACAAGTCCTGTTAACAGTGTTTGTTTACCACAAGGAGAATCATCGTAAGCTCCGACAAAAGTTAGAATTACATTTAAATTCCAAATTACGCTTTGTTTAATAAAAATTAAAAATGGATTTGCAAGGTAACTATTTTATATTTTCTAAAAGCCTGAAAATTTTTCCTAAAATTGAGTTAAATTGTTTTGTCGGGATTTAACTTTCCAAACACGCTCAAGTTATGTGTCTGGGGATTATGTTGATCACAAATTTAAACTTATTGCATTTCATAATTGTAATTAAAAGAAAAACATGTTTAGTATACCAGTTATGTTAAAATATGGAGTTGATCTTAATAAAAGGAAGAACTACCTATATATTTACATTACCATCATCATAGGCTATCAAATCTTTATTTTTTTCTTTTGTCTTTAAAATCCTTTAAACTGTATTTACTATTCAACAAAGTATAAAATATTAAAACCCTTAAAAAATGTTAAAGAAAAATTAAATTTTAAAATTACGTTTATCCTTTAAATAATTTAAAGTGGGTTTGAAACTATACCGGGTGCCTTTAAAATCACTAGGAAGCCCTGGTGCAAAAAGTACAAATACAAGCTCCCTAACAGAATAGAAAGAAATAACCGCAAGACATTTTGACGACCAGAAAAGGCTTTATTTCTTATAGCATTATAAAAATGGACTCATTTATCATACATTCTTTTTCTTTAAAACCCTCCTGCTCACAAAAAATTAAAGTTGTAAAATCAAATACCCTAATATTTTAGTTCCTCATCTTCCACAGGACTCCCATTTTAGTCCGCGCACCGGAAATTTGTACCACCTTCAACGCCCTCTCGTCGGGCTTGCCTGTCATTTTTTAAGAAATATAAAACAATTTAAAAATTTTGTTGGTTTGTATGGCTGAATGGGATGCAGATTTCTGATGTTTTAACCCTTGTCTGGCAGTACCAGTTCGACCGGAAGTGCTTTTACCTTTGATTTTTTAAATGGAAAAAATTCTACTTTTAAAAATTATTTCTATCGACAATTCTAATAAGCAAATACATTTGCCACAGGCTATACCTACCCTAATTAGTTTTCGAGAAAATGTGTTAGTTAAATGCTAGGCTGACTTGAAAATCGCAAAAATTCTCTTAATTACTATACTACTATACCATTGATATGTTAAAAACTATTAGGTATAGAAATAGAATTAAATTACCAAAAAGAAATTTTTAAATCTAAATTGTCACTCTTTTTAAAACAACCTAAAAAATGTATTACCTTTTAGATAATTTTAAATAAAACGACATTTTATAAAGTATTTTTACAAACAACATGTCTCTCATGGTGCTTGAATTATTATAATCCCGGACTTTTAATTTTTTATATCTTCTAAACTTCTGTCATTTCTCCCATAAGTCCTGTTAACGGTGTTTGTTTACCACAAGAAGAATCATCGTAAGCTCCGACAAAAGTTAGAATAACATTTAAATTCCAAATTACGCTTTGTTTACTGGAAATTTAAAATGGATTTGCAAGGTAACTATTTTATATTTTCTAAAAGCCTGGGAATTGTTACTAAATTTGACTTAAATTGTTTTGTCGGGATTTAACTCTCCAAACACGCTTAAGGCATGTGTCTGGGGATTATGTTGAACACAAATTTAAACTTATTGCATTCCATAATTGTAATTAAAAAGAAAATAGTTTGCGCACAAGATTGTTAAAATCCGAAGCTGACCCTCAGCTGCTTTAAATTTTAAATAATTAATAAATAAAAGTGAGGACGATCTACATAATATTTACATGACAATTATCGTGGGCTTTTAAATCTTTAAAATGTTTGTCTCCCGGTTTTAAATTTCTTTAAGCTGTATTTAGCATTGCATAAAATTTAAAATATTTGAAGCCTTAGAAAATGTTTGAAACATTTAATTAATTTACATTAGTCCTTTAAAAAGTTAAAACGGATTTGGAACTATACCGGGCGCCTACGAAATTACTAGCAAGCTCTGCTGCAAACAACTCCAATACGAGCCCCCATCCACTAAAAAATAAAATAAAAATAACCGAAAGAGAAATTTTGACGACCAAAACAAACCTGATTTATAATACAATATTTTTTTGGAACCTACTTACAAAAATGGAAGTCCCAAAACCAAATACCCTATTATTTCGGTCTTTTATGTGCCCCGGGCCCCCACTTTTAGTCTGTGCACCGAAAATTTGTACCACCTTCAATGCCCTCTTGTTGGGCCTGCCTGTCAGTTTTTTTGAAAAGTGTTGAGCGATTTAAAAGTTTTGTGGATATGTACCTATGTAACAAAAACATACTTGTTAGCCCTTTAATAATAATATCCTAAAAACTATTGAGTATAGAGGTAAAATATAATTAACAAAAAAAAGATAATTTTAAATCCAAATTGTCAAATACTCTTTTAAAGCCACATAAAAAAATGTATTACTTTTTAAAAGATTTTAAATAAAACGACATTTTATAAAATGTTTTAATTAAGGGAAATTTACTTTCATGCTGCTTGCATTATCATAATCCTGGGCTTTTTATCTTTTTAACTTCTGTCATTTCTCCCATAAGTCCTGTTAACGGTGTTTGTTTACCACAAGGAGAATCATCATAAGCTCCGACAAAAGTTAGAATAACATTTAAATTCCAAATTACGGTTTGTTTAATGGGAATTTAAAAATGAATTTTGCAAGGTATCTATTTTATATTTTCTAGAAGCCTGAGAATGGTTCCTAAATTTGACTTAAATTGTTTCGTAGGGATTTAGGTTATGTGCCTGGGAACTATTTTAATTATCAATTTAAAGTTAGTGCATTCCATATTGGCAATGTAAAAAACTATGTTTAGGTATTCTAATCTGATTTGAACCCAGTCGATTAAGGGGTATTTAATATATTTATAAAATAACCATTTTTTTTTAACTTTAACGCCCTGTATTTCAGGAAATTCCGAACATATGTTTATAGAAACTTTTCTTCATAAAATCACCCTTTAAAGTTTTGTGCCGTAGCTAGGATATATGGTGTATATTAATTTGGTAACACGACTTCTTTATGCCACCCTGTACATTCAACATACAATTATTTTTGTGGAAATGTATTTTCTTATCAAGCAAGACTTTTTTAAAAAGGCATTTTTTTCGTAAAGTAAATAAATAAAAACTTTCGAAGGCACGCTGTATATGTAACTAATTTTCATTTACTTTTTTAGATTACCCAACTTTTTGCTGGCTAATTACACTACTACCGAATCCTAAAAACCTTTGTTGGAAACTTTTTATTGAAAAACTCTGTACTGTTAGGTTCATAAATAAAAAATAATATGATTTCCTGAAGTTTAAGAAAAGCGTATATCGGCGTACCTAATGTAGCACTGTACAATACTTTATTCATAACTTTATTCCTTATCTAACCACCCTGACAATTTTTTAGTACAGGTGAGCGGATCCTGGCTACGTCCTTGCCTAAAAGTAAATTTTGTTATTTACTACATTTAAGCAGTGTTCCAAAAATGTAAACGACAATTTAAAAAATTAAAGATAAAGTAAAAAATTTTATTTTTCTTTTTTTTTTGATTATTAATGACACAGTTCAAAATTCCTATTCCTATTTTTATTATCTAAATTAATTAAGGAATTGTTCCTCCTTCAGGGAAATGAGAGCTGAAGCTAAATTAAAATAATAATACTTTTTTATTCAACCGAAAAATGCATATAATAAAATTAAAATAATGGTGATCTTGGGAATTTGGGCACCCATTACGTAATTCTTTCAAAATATCATATTTTTGTTAAATACAAACTCATTAAAATTGGGTAGTGTTCTTTATAGCGTCGTATTTAAAAATTATTAAAATTTTCTATTTTACTTTTGTACTATTTTTTGTACATATGCAACATAAGCAGCAACCCCAGAAAGATCCCGATTGATCACAGTACCCTCTAGTGACATATTTAGAACTATAATTTAGACAAAAATCAAGCCCGTTTTGAAAGCATGTCGATTACACTCCTTCTTCAAGGTCTCCTTACCCACAACATATTGGCCACCTTATAGACTCATAAGAGACACACAAAGATAATATGTATTATAAGTTCATATTTTTTTTGCTACCGCTTGCTCTGACAGACATGTATGCCTTAAAGAACGCAGATAAAAACTGTTTTTTTTGAATATTTTCTATAGAACTTGCTAAACAGTGCCAATAATATTTGGGCAGATAAATAACCCTAAAATACCGCTTCTTTCTATAGGTGAACGGCTAACGGCAGTTTAGTAAGTCAGGATTTTACAGTATGAGGCATTTTTTCCTATTTATGTATGTATTTTTGACAGAGGACCGCTTTATTTCTTTATCTTTTTTTTCAACAAAAAAGGCATACATAATTTAAATCAAAGTCTTGTACAATTTTTAGTGGAATCACTTTTAAATACAGATATACCAGCATTTTCTAATAATAATTCCATATGTTTGAGAAAATCATAAAAATATGGCAAAATATTTAAAAACACTTTTTATCTACAGTACATTTCTGTAATGTTCCTCCCACTTTTATTTTCTAAACGGATCACTTTACAAAATTAAAACTTGGGAATTTAAAATTAATGCATTAATACTATATTTCGGAGTGAAATTGACAGACGAAAATTCCAAGATGGCTGCTGGGCGTCTTCTTAAAAAACATTTAAATAGAAAGGGGGATCTTGTGACACATTATTTTTAAGCTCCTTGCGGGTACTTTATAACCCAAGAATATAAAGTCAATATTTTTATCTACTACAATGCAATGGCGATCCTTAAAAATTACCGAAATACCTAATTTGGATAACCACATTTTCGAAACTAATAAAGTTAGAAGTAATGTGGCATTTTCTTCAAGATCTTTTAATGGTGAGACTGGTGATAATATACAGAGAGGACAAAAGTACATTTTTTAAAATGAAGAACCTTGTATAATATATATCACCATTAAACAGATCTTTAAAATGGCTTTAAAAAAATACCACACAAAGTACACCCAATTTTATAAGTTTCGGAAATATGGCCATTCACATTAGATATTTTGGTAATGTTTAATGTACCGGCATTTTGTAGTAGGTACACTGAAAGAAAACAGTTAATTAAACTACCTTTCAGTTGCTTCGTTAATAACCATTCTTTTATTTTAAGGTAACAAAGCTATTTTTTAATAATGATATTAGATTGATCTTTCGGGAACTATTAAATTTGTCTTTCTGAAATCAAGGTATTACTGTTAATAAATTTCTGCATAACACTAACTAGTTGGTTTAGTTACAATCCATTACGTGTTAATAAAATCTTACCAGATTTACTATTATGTTGCGGTTTAATTGTGGTAATTAAGTTTATTATTTGTGTTAATTAAATGCATCAAATAAAGTTTCCATTAATAAAGGCAGAAAAGACCTTCCTAATCAGTGGCGTATTTACCAAAAGGCTGAGTAGGCTGAAGCCTATGGCGGCATTTTTTACGGGGGCGGCAGGCATTCTTTAGGGGGCGGCAGATTATGTCTTATGAATAATTTTGTTGGATTTCGAATTCAATTTTGTACCTAGAATTGAAAGAAATGGAAGTGAGGACCTTTTTGTTTTTTTTGCTTTTCAAAAATATTTCTGAAGGAAAAAGAAAATAAAATAGCCTACGGGCGGCAAATATGTAAACGCGCCTCTGTTCCTAATACTATTAGATATTCAGGTATTACAACTAAAGTCATTTAGCGCTTGCCAACGGAAAATCTTCCAAAAGAGGCGCAACGTTGTTTGTTGGTATTTCAGTTTTGTGCTTCGTGTGGTTTTTATAAGGTAGGTTTTTGGCGTATTATTTTTACGAACGCAAAAATGGCCTACAAACATACTTTACAGGAATGGGGCTTTAAACAAAGTATTATAGAAGCTTTTAAAGGTAAGCATTAAAAAAGATTTGCAACTTTTTAATTAATATTGGTAATTATTTATTCTTTTATTTTTCGATTAAAAAAAATACTCACTTGTTCTAGAGGCAGTTTCTAACATAAACCCTTTGGAGGAGCAAGAAAATATTGTTTTTTTATTTATTTATGAATCAACAAACTTTCGGGACCGCGAAGTAAATTGTGTGCTGGGCGAACCTTATCCTGTTCCGTGGCTGGGCGGGGTAAGTCCATGGTAAAAGGCGATATAAAGTGAATGGCCAGAAATTAAAGTGGGTTGATTACGTTTTGCGGAAACAAATTTTTAAAATTTTAAATGTTCAGTCATAAATGGCAATTTTTAAAACAGTTATATTTTTACAAAACGTGAATATTTCGCTTTTTTAATGTGCTATTAAGAATGCCTATTTTATAATAAAATTTTAAAAACTGCTCAAATTTTTGTCAAGCAAAACGTAATGAACCCACTTTAATTTCTAGACATTCACTTTACCAAGGTTTTACCCCGCCCAGCCACGGAAGAGGAAAGGGTTAGCCCAGCAACCCAATTCACTCCGCGGTCCCGAAAGTTGATGATTCATAAATAAATAAAAAAACGATATTTTCTTGCTCTCCCGAGAGAATTTATGTTAGTAACTGCATCTAGAACAAGTGAGTTTTATTTTTTTTTTTAATCGCAAAAATATAAGAATAGATATTTACCATTATTAATGAGGAAGTTGCAAATCCTTTTAATGCTTATCTTTAAAAGCTTTTATATAGCACTTTGATTAAATCCCCATTCCGTTAAAGTACGTTTGTAGGCCATTATTAAACTGCACAACGCTAAAACAAACCACAAACATAGAAAAACGGAATAAAATATTTGGTTTAAAAAATATATAATATTTTTACTCGTTTATCAGTCAAATGGCGTTGGTAAAAATAATAAGCCAAGAAAAACCTACCTCATCCACTTATCACACTTATCTCGTAATACATACCTCACAAATTTATAGATTCTAATTCCTGATACCTCCATATAATCCATTGACCAAATATATTTTATAAATTTAATTTGCTACAGGAGTTAGAGCTTATTTCCTGAAGCAACTAAAGCCCATACACTACAATAACTAAGGCTTATACAGGGTGTCCCGAAAGGTAAGGTCAAAAATGGTAGGAGTGATAGAGTGAGCCAAAACAATGTTAGTACTTCACATAAAAAAAAGTTCTATCGCGCTTTCTTAGGGAGTTATTGACGTTTAAAGTTAGAATAAAAAAATGTATTTTATTTATAACTCTTAAACAGTTGCCACGATAATAATTATATTTGGGCATTTAAATAAACTCATACCAGTGTTTTTCCAAAGACAAATGATAGCGCAGCAATTCATAATTATACAGGGTCAGACGAATTATTTTCGTTTATTATATGCATATTTTACAGAGATGCAAAATTTGACATTTTGGTTTGACCGTTTAATTTCTTTATCATTTTTGTACAAAAAAGGTATACCTTATGTAAATCGATATCTTGGACCATTTTTCATAAAATCGCATTTTAAAAACCAGACATACCCCTATTTTGTATATAACAAAAAAAAATCCATATTTTGAGGAAAATATTAAAATGTGGTTTAAAAAAATTAAAAATGGTGCTTATAAGCCTTTGAATTTTTATAACACAAATAAAGACTTTTTTTTAAATTTTACCATATTGTAATAATTTTACCAAAAAATTGATTTTTATTACATATGGAAAAGCATTGGTATGCTTGATTGCTAAATGCCTAAATATCATTATTATTGTGGCAACCGTTCAAAAGTTATTAATGAAATACATTTTTTTATATTCTAACATTAAACCTCAATAACTCCCTAAGGAAGTGCGATAGAACTTCTTTTATATGAAGTACTAACATTATTTGGCTCACTCTACCACCCCTATCATTTTTGACCTCACCTTTCTGGACACCCTGTATATTCCAGCAAGCTACATTTTTGCCACTTTAATTAAAGCTCAGGTATTACCTAAGTCCTGAAAATTATAACCATACAAAAGCTCTTTAGTTAAGTCCATTAACATTACAATATTGATCATAATTGTGATATAGTAATACTGATAATAAGATTGAATATGAGTCACAACTAGGTTCCCTTGAGCAGTAAAAGTAAATGACCTAATTACCATAATGTCATGGACTAACAGCGGTAACATATAAGATATTTTTCGGTTATTAAACCGACTTAGTTATAGTAACTAATTTGGAAGTAGAAAGTCAACTTTAATTATGGCATTAACTGATCTTATCTGTCCCCTATTTAACTGAGATAATTTAGTTATGATTATTAAAACTTTAATTATGGTCGCTA